>JAULBS010081831.1:0-18980 GCA_032355785.1 Symmetromphalus regularis | reverse complement strand
GATAAACCAGTTGTGGATCACTGGTTGGAATGGAAAATAGCCCAAACTGCAAATGGGTCCACTGAGAAGGATCGATCCGATGACCGACTGGTTCACAGGCAGACACGCTACCGTTTGAGCTTGATCCCGCTCTGAAAAGGAAAGAGTCATTGTTTAACAACACTCCAGTACATTGTTTATTCAGTAGCTTCTGGGTAGCAAACATACAACTTTTATAACTCATTTCTTTACAGGAAACCCACTACTACCGCATAGGATACTTTTTTGATTTGCATCAATGAATCTTTTATATGCCCCTTTGTCACAGACAGGACTGCACATATCATGGTTTTTACACCAGTTGTGAATCACTGGCTGGAATAGAAATAGCTGAAATGCATCTCATGAAGGGGATCAGTCCGATAACCCATCACATCTACAGCAGCTGCTCTCCCACTTGAGCCATATCACACTTTATTTACATTAAATCATACCATGTGCAGAATGAGTTTTTGGTTCATACTAGCATGATTTTGTTTGTTTGTTTGTTTTGAAACTGGTAGAGCACATTTATTTATTAATCATCTGTTATTGGATGTCAAACATTTGGTAATTTTAACACATAGTCAAGTGTGAGCCAGTCTCCAATGGAGTTTGAACTACCATCTTCAGCTTAAGATTTCGATGTCTTACCACTTGACCACAGAGGCTCATGCATACTAGCATGCATGCAAATGCTAAAACAAAATAATAAAATAAATTTTTTTATATGCTATCAATCCTTAATTAAAAAATAAAATAATCTGATTATAACAATTTTTTATTTTCTATTTATTTTTAAATCCAAAAAAAAATATCTTCCCTCAAGTTAAGGAAGCAGAATATTACTTCCTCTTCTGAGAAAAAAAAAAGACAAAAAACCCAACCAAAAAATTTCTGATGATCATACAGGACGCGAACAAAATGTTTGCACCTAATAGCCACTGATTAAACATTATGCTTGGGTGTAGTTAAACAGACATTTCTTTCCTTTAATCAGTGCACATGCAAGCAACTGTCAGGAGAACAGAAGTTTATTCTTTGATCATGCTAAATTTGATGTCACTAACTACAACACACATTTTATGTCATTCTGTTGAATCAGCAAAAGATGATCTTAATTGCATTCCGCCACAAAATCTTTTTATTTTGCAACTTTATGATGTACACAAACATAAAAATTTAACAAATGAGGTATGTTGTTAAGTGCAATTTTATAATCTGTCTCATGTTTGTTTTATAAAGGTGCAATGTATCGGTGTAACCTGAGTACAGTTGTAATACACTAGAATTCTCTTAATTGCATAGACATTTTGCCAACATATTTTATGCTATTAACAGGATTATTCCTTCATTAGAAATGCCCACTTAAAAGCAGGTTACTATTCTTGTACTATCGAAGAACATTTATCAAACAGTGATCACAAAAACCCAGAAATATTCAATATAGTAAGGAATTCTGTGTAACCTGAATGCTATAACAAATGCGAGAATTGTATATGGTTACACTTACTTTGTGGTTATTTTGTCATTATTTGATAAATAAAATAAAGATCAGCCATGGTTTTTGGTACTTAGAAAGAGAAAAAAAATCAACTTTTTCAATGAAAGCATATGCAGTTAAAAGAATTTTTTTGTATATATTTTGATACAAATGGTTCTGTGCAGCAGAATATAATGCAAATAACAGGAATATGCTATTATCATGAATGCAGTTACATGTACATGTAAGTGGACTTGACTGTATTAAAAAAAAGATTAACAACACCCCAATGCATTGGTTAATCAGTGGTAAATATATTAGGTACCAAACACTTGAAATTTGTAACACTCATTCACAAAAGAAACCTAATGCCACCACATAGGCTACACTTTTTGATTAACAGCAAGAGGTCTTTTATATGCACGTCCCACAGACAGGACATTGCCTTTGTTACACTAGTCATATGGTAATGTAGATGTTTAGATAGGACTGTGCAGCATTTATTGTGATGGGTGGCTTTGCTATAATGTTTTTATGCTGAGCTGTCTTAAAAAATAATCAAGCTTTGGTACAATCAGGACAGAACAGAACAGATCTTTATTTCACTCAAGACCACCATTCAGTGACATAAGAGCCAATGTGAAAGTACTTTATGGTAGTATTGTTCCGATGATCGATTATAATTGAAAGTTGATCAGTTACCCGGGTCTCCAGCGATGTGATGATCGATTATGAAATTCATAATCGATTGTCGCAGTAAATGTTAACCACAGTAAATATCTCCTTGCTCATTGGCGGCAATAGGCCTATGGGCAATTGCATCTCCTAATAGGCCTACAAAACATTTTAGATGATAATGAAATATATATTCATGTATATATTTTAGAAATAGATGCATAGCTCGGAATTTGTCTGATCCTCTCCAAATTCCTGTACCTTCTAACTGATTGCGTAATTGAAAGTCAGTTGATTAGTGCTAACCGATTACAACCTATAATGAATGATGCAATTGCAATCAATTCCCAACACTACTGTATGGGGCATGATGCCTTCATGCTGTCATGAATTTTAATTTTTTACAACACCACTAGACCACATTGATCTATTAATCATCGACTATTGGAATTGAAACATTTTGAAATCATGACACACAGTCAATTGTGAGCCAGCCTCCGATAGGTTCTGAACACATTCTTCAGCTTGAGAGTCCCATATGTGTGTTTTGTACCAGCAGTTAAAGGGAGGTAACACTAGATTGGTATCGCATCTGTAGTGTTTTGTATATACACATGTACAAATGTAGGTTGCATCAAATGAAAAAAATTGTATTGGATTCAACATCAGAGAGTTTGACAATAAGTATCATCTTACTTATGACTGTATAAATATTGTTTCCAGTGTTATAAACAAATTTGGAACTGTAAAATTAATATTCTATAGTCTTCTAAGAATAGAACATTTTTGTAATTCATTAATGGTTGCACTAACATATTTCAGGCAACCCATTTCATTTTGATCAACCCAGTATATAATATTATGTTATGTGAATAGTAAAAAAATAAGTTATTTGAAAACTTGATTTGCATGAGTGATGCTCAGATGAAACATAAATAAAAATAAATATTTCTTTAATGATCCTCCTCTACCCCTACACACAGCACAAAAGATGCTGGATATTAGAGGTCACACCGTGATAAAGATAACAAATATTTTAAAACATATCATTGTAAAGCCTGTTTACAATATGTTAAACTATATAACTTGGTTTGTTTTGTTTAACGATGCCACTAGAATACGTTGATTTATTAATCATTGCTTATTGGATGTCAAACATTTGGTTATTATGACACGCAGTCAAGTGTGACCCAGCCTTCAATGAGTTTTGAACCACTGTCATCAGCTTGAGAGACCAACATTCTACCTCTGAACCACCGAGTCTCACAGAGTCTGATTTAGAGATTTCTGAATCAGAACGTTATTGGTGTACTGAATTCACATTTATATCTTTTGTTTATTTCACACAAAAAATCTTAATTAGAAGCTTATGCTGCAGTTTATGGCTGGCATTTGTTAATAAGTTTACTGGCTAAATGTAAATACATGTAATCTGTGTTTGCATCAGTAGGCAGTTCATGATGATGTGCACATCAGTTTTCACCAATATTTGCCAGTTTATAACTACATCAACACACAAATTATTATGGTATTGCTGAAAAGCACAAGGTAATGTTTCTAAGGGGTATAGGGGTGCTACAATAGGTCTCAAAATGTCTTGCTTCATGAGCATGGTAATTATCTTGGATGTCCTTAGGTGGCCTTGAGATGAGGAAGATGTGGAAAATGTAAATGTTATTTCTGGGGCAGGATGACCAATGCTATAGATGGCCTTGAGATGAGGAAGATGTGGAAAATGTAAATGTTATTTCTGGGGCAGGATGACCAATGCTATAGGTGGCCTTGAGATGAGAAAGATGTGGAAGATGTAAATGTTATTTCTGGGGCAGGATGACCAATGCTATAGGTGGCCTTGAGATGAGGAAGATGTGGAAAATGTAAATGTTATTTCTGGGGCAGGATGACCAATGCTATAGGTGTCCTTGAGATGAGGAAGATGTGGAAAATGTAAATGTTATTTCTGGGGCAGGATGACCAATGCTATAGTGCTAATGTGAAGTTCATGGCCAGGCTAGAGTGTCTAATACTCGTGAACTGTGAAAGTTAGGATGCAACATGTAATGCATCACTTATTTTTAACATGAAGATTTGCGACAACAGGCATTTTTTGTTAACAGATTATGTATCTTGAAAAAGCCAAAGAAGATAGTTTGATTTTTTAACTACCCCTTCACAGCACAAAACATAAATATCGATTATTGGGGGTGTTAAAGAAGTATCAAATAAATAAATAATCTGAGTAGAATGGTGGCAGTTTAATACAAGTCATATTATACTAAATTAATAGATATACTCGAGTAATCAGTTTAACATCTATTAAAAGGGAAAAGCTTCTTCACGCACTCAGTTGTAATCGCATGATCAATGTAACAGAATAATATTTTACCTTGGTTATGTTACTATTAAATCAACCAACAAATCTTTCAAATCTTATCTGTTTATATATTTAAAAAAAAGAAATCCCTATCTGGTCGGATGTTGACAGTTTAGGAATTCGTCTCCGGAGCTGGTCTATTTTTAGAAAGATTTACAGTCTAGTTGTCGTACCGTAAAACATATGTCACGTGACTTTCTAAACTTACAGCAGATGACACAATGTCATGTTTGTGAGCTCTACCAGTGACAATTCCTGCTTATTTTGTTATGTATTGATGTTGCACGTTATTTAGTGAATCTGCAATGCCAAATGAGTGTTGTGTATCACTCAACCTTTTAAAAGTTAATTTTTACAAGTTTTTTTTCTAATTTTGTCTTCTGAAAGTAAAGATTTGTATTTTTGTAACATAATTATTCTGATGTCAAGGTTCACTTATGTGCAGCTTCATTGTAAACAAACCATACAAAAATAGACTGACTCCGGATTTTGGCCAGAAACTGATTATAAGCGATACATGAAAATAGAGGCATTACTGTTTTAAAAAAGTGATTGATTAATACACATAGACACTGTGTCAGAAATATAATTATTGCTTTCTTTGAAATTTTGCTACTTCAGAACCAAAAGGGTGTTCATTGGGGTAGCAGATAATGAAGAAAAGGACCAAAAACTGTTTCTCACCTAGACATAAGTTTTATCTTTTGCTTTCAAGATAAATGTGGGATAGCTTCAGAAACCTACATACACCCTTTGTGCACCAGATGCAGTGCACTTAGGGGCTTTCAGTGATACCAGTAAGTGCCAAACCCAGACTTACACCCATTTGGTTCTGAAGCAGCAATAATTTACCTTATTTAGAAATATTTCAGGTAAAAAAAATTTAAATCCCCATTAACTTTAAATCACCTTTCTGTTGCAAGTTAAATCATAGTAAATTACCATCACTAATTCACTATCCTTTCATAACTTTTAACACAAGACAAACAAATCTATAAATAGTGTTAATAAAATACATGAGCAAGCCAGGTTCAAAAAATGGCTGAGAAAATTGAGCAAATTATCATCATTGGTATGAGAGGTTGTTGTAATAATACTTACTCTGTGGCGCAGTGGTTAAGCTATCGGACTCAAGTCTGGTAGGTACTGAGATCAAATCTCAGTCAAGGCATGGGATTTTTAATCTCAGTGTCAGCTCCAACCCAGAGTGAGTGCTCTGCAATGCTCAGTGGGTAGCTCTATACCACTTACACCGACCCGTGGTCCACAACTGGTTTAACAAAGGATGTGGTATGTGCTATTCTGTCTGTGGGATAGTGCATATAAAAGATCCCTTGCTGTTCATCGATAAGAGTAGCCGCATTAGTGTGGCGGCAGCGGATTTAGTCTCTCCTACTAACATTAACAGACAGCACAGGAAGCAGAGTTGTGTGCCCAGAACAGCGTGCTTGAACCTTAATTGGATATAAGCACTAAAATAAATACAACCAACCCAAGACCAATACCTGGTGAAAAATCCAATACCTGGTAAGCTCTGTTTGTCTATTAGATGTTTTGATTGGTTGAAACATTACTGTATGAAGGATGTGTACTTCGACAAGTACACACATTCATATGGTAGATAATAAGCCAAAAAAAATTGTTTTGTTTTATTTAATGACGCCTCTAGAGCACACTGATTTTTATCTCATCATCGGCTATTGGACATCAATCATATGGTCATTCTGACATATGTTTAGAGAAAACCCGTTGCCACCACATATTGCTACTCTTTCTGATAAGCAGAAAGAGGTCTTTTATATGCACTGTTCCACATACCACAGCCTTTAATGAACCAGCAGGGGACCACTGGATGGAATGGAAAATAGCCCAAACTGCAAATGGTTCAACTGAGAAGGATTGATCCATCAACTGACAGCTTCACAGGCGGACACTCTACTGGTAGGTAATAAGCAATTACAGTACAGCTGATTCTCTTTAAACAAAATATTTACATTAAAATTGCACTTCATGCAAGAAGATTTTTAAATCATGATCATAAAGGTTTCGTGTATTCGATTATGTAAGTAACCATGGAAACTACCTCTGTGTCCTGTCCGTTACTGTTAACCATCAACTGTTCGAGTATGCCATGCAGGACATTGCGATCTGAAAGAATAAATAATATAATAATTATTAAATGAAACTGAATGACAAAGAAAGAAAGGAATTGTTAACAACATTCCAGCACGCTGTTTTTTATTCAGCAGGTATTTTGTGCCAAACATACAATATTTTGTGATGTATGGTCTTCAGAAGAAACCTGCTGTCATCATATCAGCTATGGTACTCTTGCTCAATAGTAGCCAGGGATCTTTTACACGCACTTTCTCACAGAACCCCCCACCCAACAAACACCCTCCCCCATAGGCTACTCTTTTCGATAAGCAGCAAGGGGTCTTTTATATGCACTGTCCCATAGACAGGAAAGCACATACCACAGCCTTTGATGAACCAGTTGTGGACCACTGGTTGGAACAGAAAATAGCCCAAAATGCAAATGGGTCCACTGAGAAGGATCAATCTGATGACATGTTAGTGTTTGAGCTTCATCCAGCTCACTGGTAGATCATGCATACCTGTCAAACTACATAATGCATATATTTCATGCACATGTCAACACAGTTACAAATGACTACACTTACCTGATAATATCACTTACGTCAGCATTTTGTTTCTCTGATTTGCGTACTAGTGTATTGGTGCACAGAACCTTTAAAAAAAGAAAGATTATCTGTTTAACGACACCCAGCACTTTGTTTATTCAGCGGCTATTAGGTGTCAGATATTACTCATTAATATTAGGTTTTACTATTTGTGTTTTGTTTAGAAGAAAATCATAACTGCCACATAGGCTACTCTTTCTGATTACCGGTTAGGGATCTTTTATCCCATAGACAGCATAGAAGTAGAACATATCACAGTCTGATGAACCAGTTTTAATCAGAAAGAGTAGCCTATGTAGCACTAGTGGGTTTCCTCTGAAGACTATGAGGTGCAAAATGCCAAATATATCTGACACCTTATAGCCATTGAATAAACAATGTGCTGTGATGTTGTTAAACAACCAATTCTTTCCTTTGTTTTTGTATTTAGGTTAAATGGTCAAAATATTCCTTCCTTTAAACTGTATGTTTAATGAACTATTTTATATCACATTTTGATAAACATACTTCGGTTTAATATTATACATAAATTTAAATACTGCAGTGTTCCACATTCTCAGGAAAAGTGAGGGTATTCAAACATCATTGTACAAAAATCAGGGGATATTCATATGTTCAGAGGGGAAACTCAAAGGGTATGAAAATATATATTTAATCCGGGTTCTTCCCAGGATAAAATGAGTGGTGGTTGTAAAATCAGAGTATTAACTATCAAAATATCCATGAATGCAAAGCTACTTTGTTTGGGAATTTTCGCTGCTTCAATTTTAAGTTCAAACACATCATACAGCGTCAATTGCTGCTTGGCCATGATGCACACCAGACATCTGCTTGCGATGTTCCAAGGTTAAATGCGTTAAATGGTTGTTTGCATTCCGCTTCAGCCAGTCAGAGTTGACATCGTATTAGTGATCAGAATACACAATGTAAACGAAGAAACTAACCCAATTCGCATATCAAGTTGGTCAGCATCTTTATATTATGAATGAGGATCATTACATACAGTAACAATTTTATTTAGGTGAAGTTCAAATGCACTTTTTAGTGATAGATGGTAGTATTTATGTCATGGGCGGATATTTTGAGTGCTGGTCGGTATTGACCAAAAAGTAAAGTAAAGTTTGTTTTATTTAACCACGCCTCTAGAGCACATTGATTTTTAATCTTATCAGGGGCTATTGGAAGTCAATCATATGGTCATTCTGCATATATGTATTTAGAGAAAACCCGCTGCCGCCACATCAGCTATTCTTTCTGATAAGCAGCAAGGGTCTTTTATATGCACCGCCCCATGGACAGGACAGCACATACCATGGCTTTTGATAAACCAGTTGTGGGCCACTGGATGGAACAGAAAATAGCCCAAGCTGCATATGGGTCCACTGAGAAGGATCGATCCGACGACCGACCGGTTCACAGGTGGACACTCTACCATTTGAGCTACATCCTGCTCGTTGGTATTGACCAGTGCCGACCACCGTGGGCAGATCCCTAACGTGGTAGTTTGATTCTCATTTAAATTATAACTTAAATTAGCAGACCTCCTCATTAAAAAAGCAGTACGTGTTTATACCTCTTGCAGTAGATAGCCATTACATGTTCAGATAGGCATTACGTGGTCATACCCTTTCCCTCCCTTCTTATTACGTGATTTCGAGCATCAAGAGGTACTATACATCCAATTCTACGTGATGTGGAACACTGATACTGTAAGAATAGCCACATGACCTTAAAAGTTAAATTGCCATTCCTAATAAAGGAATAATCCTGGTAATTACATAGAAGTTTTGTATATTATGCCAGTGATACACAAAGGGGAATAGACTATACTTGTAAGTCACAACCTGCAGCACATGTATACATGGGATCATGGGCTTAAATCCTGGGGGGACAAGTCCTCCCCACTTTTTGGACGGGGGGGACACTTATATTATTATCCACCCCACTTTTTGCTTAGAAAAATTGAAAATTTCAGTGAAATTAAAATTAAAATGCCTAAATAATAATCTTTATCAGTATTTCTCTTTATTGTATCAAACACTTTAAACCATGTTGTCTTAATGCAAATATACCGAAGTACACAAGTGGTCTATAATGGGGGGGTGGGGGGCAGCGGGATGGTCCGTCTTCCCCACTTTTTGGACAAGGGTGTGTTCTGTCCCCCTCCCCCATCTATCAGGAACAGATTTTTGCCCTTGCATGGGACAGATCACATTGCAAAGAAAAAAAAGAAAAAAATCTTTGGGAAATAGAATACCTTGATCTCATTATGATGTTGGCAAAGCATACATGTATTAAGTACAATGGAGTGTCAAAGTATAGTACGTGTGTATTTAATAGTGCATCCTCCTGGATATTGACTGGTCCCAGTGTTGTTGTGGTAAAGTTGTTGGTTCACGGCTGGTAGGTATAGGGATCAAATCTGCCAAGGTATGGTGTATTCAATTTTGATCGTGCCTCCAACCTAAAGTGAGTGTTTCATAAGTCTCAGTAGTCCAAAACTCAGGCCTGTACAAATTAAAAATCTGCATAACCGAAAAATAGGTTATACCAAAATAATTTACATAACCTATTTTGATTTGCTTTGTTTGTACTCCGAGAAAGGTTGATATAGAAACTTTATTTAGCAAATTTTACATGAATGGTAAATCGGTTATGAGAAATAAATTTTCATAACCGAAACGCTAACGAAACGATTGTTCATGCAGGCCTCCAACTCTTTTATCAAAGGCCATGGTATGTGCTATCCTGTCTGTAGGAAAGCACATGTAAATGATCCCTTGGTACTAATCAGAAAGTAGTCTATGTGGTGGTAGTGGATTTTCTCTAAAGACCATGTGTACCTAGCATCTGGAAAATGGGTGTCATCGTGACTTACAGGTACAAGGTTTTATTTTGATAGTCAAGCATTCAAAAATGGAAGTCAAACATTCAAAAATTGTTGTTATCTATAGATGACATATTATTTCAATAACATTAAGTAACTGAATAACTGACTTGTTTATACTACATGAATACCTCTATTCTATCTTTATAATACTTAAAAATGCATATATCTATTGTTTTTCTTCTTGTAAATAATGTGTTTACAATGTATTTAAAAAAATTGAAATTGACTGACGTTGGAAATATTTTGCGTCAACCATGATGCACACATATTTTATTTATGAGTATTTCTGTCAAATATGCAGGATTCCTGCGTCATGAGAAACCCTGATGTATGATTGACACAGGTCTACATGTAATAGCCACTGAATGTATACAGTCTGCTGGGGAATGACGTCCAATAGCCAATTAGATAAAATTCAATGTGCTCTAGAGGCGTTGTCCTTTAATGTCAGTCACAAATTGACTGATGCTGAACATTTTGACCAGCTGAACTAAAATAATTATTTCCAGGCCTGGTGTACTGAATGATTTTAAATAGCTTTAATAAAACCTTTGTGATTTTATGCACTCATGATAGATACATAATACTTGAAAGTCGAAGTCTATAGCCTATTGACTTTAACAAAACCATTATGATTTGCAGCACTCATGATAAGATATTCAAGATTTGAAAATAATATCTGTACCCGTTGGCTTTAACAAAAATATAATTTGCTCCACTTATGATAGATAATTCCAAACAATGATGACCATACAAAGAGTTTTCAAAATGTGTACACGTATAACAGTTTTATTTGTAAAACTCAGTGCTGTGTTATCCATAAGGCTGACTAGGCTGAAGCCTAGGGGCCCTGCAGGTACTAAGGGCCTGTTAATTTTTTTACGGAGGCACTGTTACCATATAAGGACCCAAAGTACCTCAAAGCCTAGGGGCCCGACCATGGGTTAATACGGCAATGGTAAAACTTGGTCAGTCTCACTGTATTGGTATTAAGCTTGCAAGAAATTTAGCCAGGGAATTATAATGGCTGTTTAATTTTTCACCTCTAAAAGTGAGGTCTGCAGTTAAGAATGAATTATTGGCACTAAGGCATTAGCCATTATGCCAAATAAAAAAAAACTACTTTTACTAAGAGTTTGTTATTGTACCATCAAGTGTTCTCTTTATGCAGTGCATGGCCAGCCAAGACAGTAATAGCTGTGATCCTTAATCAACAGATTTTGACCTCTATTTATCAGTCACCTGCCGAACTAACGGGCCCCGGTAGTTTACTGGTTAAGCTATTGGACTTGTGGCTGGTAGATAATGGGATCAAATCTCAGTCAATGCAAGGGATTTTAAATCTCAGGACCAGCTCCAAACTAGTGATTGTTCCTCAAGGCTCAGTGAGTAGGTGTATGCCACTTACACTGACCTGTGGTTCACAACTGGTTTATCAAAGGCAGTGGTTTGTTCTGTCCTGTCTGTGGGGTAGTGGATATAAAAAAAATCCCTTGCTGCTTATCAATAAAGAGTAACCACATTAATGTGGTTGTAGCAGGTTTCGTCTCTCAGACTAACACTAACCTCTGTCCTGGACAGACAGCACAGGAAGCTGAGCTGTGTGCCCAGGACAGTTTGCTTGAACATTAACTGGATATAACTTTTTATAAACATTAAAATAAGTACAACCAACCATTATTTTGACATATAGTTAAGTGTGAGCCATCTTCCAACAGGTTTTGAACCACTGTCATCAGCTTGAGAGTCCGATATTCTATTACTGGATGTCTGATGCTCAGTACCACTGAACCACCACAGCTCACCAACATGTTTTACTTGTACGGTTTTGTAATTCAGACAAGCAGGGTTTCACATGATGCAGGAATCCTGAGTATCTGAGGCACTATTTTGCTGAAATACTCCTAAATAAAGTATGTGTGCATCATGGTTGATGCAAAATATTTCAGAAGTCAAACAATTTAAAAAATAATTAAATACACAAAAACCTATTAGAAAAAACAATAGATATACATGTATAAGTATTATAAAGATAGAATAGTAGATAATGGATATAATATATGCATGTAATAAAAACAAGACAGATATTCAGTTAATTAATATGTAATTGGAATAATATGCTTGAATCTCATGTTTGAATGCTTGACTCCCAAAATCATGACTCCAATTTTCCAGAGGGTAGGTGAAACCCTGGACAAGTACCTTTAAAATAGGTTGCACTGTATGTTGCACACAGTTTCACGGGTCATAAATTTAGTCTGTTGGATTCCTGAATTATACACCTGGTCCAGTTAATTCTATATGTAGTAAAGCACTTTTGACTTTTATTGCTAAGAAAGCCTTTAGTGGTAATGAAATCGTGGATGAGGCAATCATCGGCCTATTGATGAAGGAGAATACCATGGTTAAGTATCATTCAGTTTTATATGCATGGTCATAGGTTAAGCAGATCTCTCGATTGTATGGACTATCACAGGTTATCGAGGACATTTGATAACATTGTTGGATAAGCATGAGTATGTTTTTGTATGTACAGTGGATTCTTTATCATTTGACTCATAAATTGTATATACAGTTTAATAATGATTTATATGTTTACATGTTTGAAAAAAAATGTATATACAATGGATAAATATTTGAATTAACCGCTGTGTGACCCTCAATAGCTGATGTTTATTTTGTGGTAGGTGATCGGTAAATAAATAAAAAAATTGACTTATATAATTATGTATTTTCTAAATTTAATTTTTATAGAAAATAAGATCACCATCATTACACATGCATTTATGTTATCTTTAAATACAATTTATTTTTAAAGTGTCAATTTGTGGGATCTAAGGATAAAATGAAACTTTGCCGTAGCTAACAAAAGTAACATAAATTAGTTTTAGTCTTACAGTACTTCATCTTGGTTATTTCAGTAAGTACATGTAAGACTTCTTCAGAAGATATAAATTCAATAAATCTCTTCTTTTTTTTCAATGTTAAATTAAAAATGAAAAGCAAGTTTAAAGTCTTAAAAATCCTTTTCCCTCCTGAAAATTAAGTGGAAATAACCAGTGCAATCGCACATCTTCCTTTGTAATCCTTCTTCCAGTAAGTCATATTAAGTTAGATTTTTCAGGATAATAAGCCTCACTTTATCCAACTTTTTAAACCTGTATCTAGAACAGAGATATCTTAGGATTTCGTTGCTTATCCTACACTCACTTAAAATAAAGATGGGATATATTTTCACAGTGAAGCCAATGATTTAGACTTAGGAAAATGTACTGTCACTTCACAAAGAAATTGGAATTTTCAGTATCACTTTAAAAACATTAAGCTTCATATACATAATTTTTATATATGTTAGATTAATAAAATATTAATAATACTACATGTATTTCAGTCAAATTCAATTTAGATGTTTTTATAATTAAAGATAAAAACTGGATATTTTTTTACATTCAGTTTGAAATTGTTTACTCTAAAATTGGGAATAAAAAATTACGTAAATGTACATTGTTATTTATAGTCTTTCATGGAATGGTGACCATTGGTGACAAGTTGGAAACTATTACATTGTTAAATTCCATTGTTTTCTATAATTTGTGTTACTCCAAATAAGAAGGCTTGACTACAAGTTTTAATCCACATTTTATCAAGTTGTTTGTTTAGTGCAGTCAGATAAAGAGCTGGCTCACAGTGTCGATGGACGGTAGTTCAAGTCTTCATAAGTTCATTTATTTTAATCATTGATTGCTATGTATTTCTATGTATTGTCAAAATAATGTTATAGTGATATAATGTTAAGTATGTAAATGTAATTCTGTATGTAATAAGTAGTATTAAATATTTAATAGATATGGGAGAACTATAATAAGTGTTAGTATTGGAGAGTTATTGAATCATCACCCCATTATTGAAAATTAATGGAGCATTATACATAATTATACAGTGATGTCACCAGTGTATTTTAATTGGTATTATGATGATAAAAAACAGCCCCAGGCTTCAGGATCCCATTATCGAGAAGCACTGTCGGCCCTTCAGCAGAATAACAGTTATGTTCTTGCTACCTCATGTTACTCATACTCATATCTATAATCTATTCATATCAAAGTAATCTTTTTTTAATGTTGTGAGGCAATCGTATTGCATCAGGATTTGATTTAACTGATGCAATTTCCTGAATGGTGATATTGGCATACATCTATTTGGTTATCCCATCCTGTGTTTCATCATTTTACAGGTGTGACCGGCTAGACTGACAAAGATTATTTTGAACTCTGACATTGCCATGGGTTAAGACAACGTGAATACCTGTTTATAATCCATGCTTCTTTGTCACAAAGTCACGTTAACACCACTTCAGTATTGTTCCTTCAGAGGAAAATGTTTCCTTGTTTCAGAGCTAACATAATGACCCTCTACTGCCAGGGATAACCACACGTAATACTGAAATTGATTTAAATAGCTAATAAAAAGATCTTTGTTGTGTTTTAAACTGAAACTCAAGAGTCAGTGTTACATTTGTCTGGGTTTCATACAAACTCAAGAGTATTGTCTAAAATTTTATTTCATTTCAATCTAACTGCATGTTACACAGTGAAGGGAAACATGTGGGTACTATGTGCATGGTTCTAACATTACAGGTAAATATTAATATTTTATTACCCCTGTGGGCTCTTACACATGTAACAGGGTACATATTGAGGGTTGATTGCAAAAAACAGTTATGTCCAAAATGGTACCTTCAAGAACAATAAATTTTAAAATTAAGTGTCATGTAAAATCAGAACACTTTTATAATTCACAGATTCTTTTTTTTATATAAAAAAATGACATCTCCAAGCCCTTTGATTCTATGCTGATTCGAAGTGGGCCAAAATGGACATAACTGTTTTTGCAGTTAGTCCTCAATTTATTTTTTTGACCTCACTACAAGTAGGCAAAAATTCAACATGGTGTTATCCATAATGTTATGGGTGTGCATGTTTCCAAATTGTAATGCACAAAGGCAGTTTAAAGAAAGCACATATCACAGCCTTTGTTACATTGCCATGGGTTAAGACAGCATGAATACCTGTTTATAGTCCATGCTTCTGTGTCACAAAGTCACGTTGATACCACTTCAGTATTGTTCCTTCAGAGGAAAACGTTTCCTCTTTTCAGAGTTAATAAGAAATTAATATTCTAATACCAGTGATGTATTTTTGAAACAAACATTATTAAATTGTAGGGGCGTTAGAATCCCATAAATATGTTCCTTATTCATCGTTGAATTATTCACCGGCAAATTCTGATGTTCAGAAATGGTTGCAGCCCTCCAATATGAATTTCATTCCAATGCCCCTGCAGTGAATATTATTATACTTGTATACATGTTACAGACTTCATGACAAGTTGTATGTTTTTGCTTGTTGGGTAATTTTAGCACAAGATGGTACATTGGTAAATATTTTTGAGTTATTTTCAGAATATTTGTCAAGATCAGTTTTAACATCTGACAAGTCCTGAAGCCTTTTTCCTGTTTGTGCAGATCAAATTAAACCTTGACCACACTAAAGATTTTATCCTGTTAGTTGAGATCATATTTAACCCTTAACCACACAAATGATCCATACCTCAAATACTGAAGACTCACTACATGTATTTCGACAACGTAATAGAAATTTCTGAATTGTTTTTACCATCCCAAAGAGATGGCACATGATGGTATGAGATGTAGAAATTTTCACACTTACACTAAACATTAACCTTTAAAGTTAACCCTTTAAGTTCCATGTCAGAGATCAAGGCCTGTGTAAAGTTGTTTTTGTTTTTTGATTGTTGGAATACCGTGTATACATGTAGGTTGTTTACAAAAAAAAATTTTAAACATTTTTTAGATGCCTGTTAAGGAATTATTTATGTGCTGTAACAGAATGCATTTGTAGATAATAGTTTGATAGGTCATTGTTTGTGGATAGGACATTGTGGACGTTACACGTAGATGTAAACTGTAAGTGTATGTAAATATTTAAACTCGCTTCTGTTGTTTGCTTTTAATTGTTTCACTGCACGCAACTATTAAGTCATTGGCCTTGGATTTGAGGTTTACATGTGGTTAATGGTACAACAGTTAAACCAGTGCTTTGGTTTTGTGTAAAATGCATTTTGAACTGTTACAAATACTTGAATGAATAGGAACACAATGAGTATAGAAACATGGATATTCTAATTAAGAAACAGTAAGTAATGAAAAAATATTTTAAACTACCTGCAAAATTTGCACTAACTGCAAACCAGCTTCTTTACCCGTAAATAGAACATTGAAACTTGCCGTAATTCCTGAATTATATTTCACCTTACAGATTCGGCAAGATATATTATACTGGTTTCCCTCGGACTTTATCATGTACAAAGATATTATTTTATACCATTTATAAAAAAGGGAGCTGGATGTAGCTCAAGAAGTAGAATATCCGTCTGTGAAGTGGACAGTCATCGGATCGATCCTTCTCAGTAGACCCATTTGTAGTTTGGGCTATTTTCCATTCCAGTTACTAGTCCAAAAATGGTTCATCAAAGGCTGTGTGATATGTGTTGCCTGTATGTGGGAAAGTGCTTATAAAACACTGCTTGCTGCTTATCAGAAAGAGTAGCCTATGTGGCTGCAGTGGGTTTCCTCTAAAGAAATATATCAGAAAGACCATAAGCCAAACAAAATAATTTAAGAATTTTTTTCAAATTTGTTGTGTTGCTATATTTGTACTCTAGAGACAAACACACTTTTCTTTACCATTTATAAAAACTTTGTGATTTGCAACATAACATTTATTTTATATATAATGAAGGAAACCCCCTCCTCCCTAAATAAATATGTCAGAATTACCATATGATTGATGTCCAATAGCCGATGATAAGATAAAAATCAATGTCCTCTACAGGCGTCGTTAAATAAAACAAACTTTACTTTACTTTCGATAATGATTAAATTTTGATGATTTTTCTTGTGTTATCACACACAGAGTTTTCATTGATAACATTCTAATGTGGGTATGGATGAAAACATATTATCAAAACTGAACTTGTGCTTTTTTTTTCCTGTCAGTATATATATATGTATATGTGTGTATGTTAGTGACATGTATATATATATACATGTTCATGTAGACATGGTGGGCTGTAAAAGAAACCTACATGTAAGAAAAACAAAACAATTTAAGATTTTATTTTTTGAATTTGTGGCGTTGTTAGATTTGTACTTTGAGCAGTTTGCCTCATGATGTTAAAAGAGTCCAAAGTAAAGTAAAGTTTGTTTTATTTATTGACGCCTCCAAAGCACATTGATTTTTATATCTTCATCGGCTATTGGACGTCAATCATATGGTCATTCTGACATTTGTTTTAGAGGAAACCCACTGCTGCCACATAGGCTACTCTTATCGATAAGCAGCAAGGGATCTTTTATATGCACCGTCCCACTGACAGGACAGCACATACCATTGCCTTTAATGAACAAGTTGTGGACCACTGGTTGGAATGGAAAATTTGGTTCTATAAATGCAGAAGTAAAAATTAATGTATTTTTTATGTTTGATTTTATCAAACTAAAATGATGAATGATATGAAAATAAAACCAATACTGACCTACATGTATTCCATGAAAATGAAACATGTGACATATGAAAATATTTAATTTCAGCAAGTGTTTCCTACATGTATTTCATTTACAAGAGAATTAATGTAACATTGATCAATGATTGAACATGCAATTTATGAGGTTACCTTCATTCATCCAAATAGTGGACGACAAGTTTTGTAAATAACTCTTCAAATGAAAGAATTGTTTGTTTAATGACACCCCAGCACATTTTTTATTCAGCAGATGTCAAACATATGGACTAAAATAGCCCAAACTGCAAATGGGTCTACTGAGAAGGTTCGATCCGATGATCGACCATCTGAGCTACATCCCGCTCCAATTAAAAAGAGTCCATAAATGTTAATATCTTCAAAACTAAATGCTTTTATTGATAAAAACATACATATGTTTTATCGGGTAGAAAATTAAGAAATTATTTTCACTCGGCTTGTGGACTAGTAGCCTTAAAAAGTTACTCGTCCTATGAAAAATCACTAGTCCCCCCATTTAATGAACAATTAAAATGTTGATATTGTATGTACTTTTTGAAGTGGAAGATGGGGATCAAAACATTTGTACTCTCTGTATGAATACCTCAAAAATGTCGATAATTGTGAACAACCCGTCAATCAGCCAGCATCGAGACTATAAAGAACCAACTGAAAGTAAAAAAGACAGGATAAATGTCTGCTAGCATGTACAGCGAGTGCATTTTGGTCAAATAAAGAAAGAAAACATCCTACCATGTGATTGGATAATTATCAGTCTAAGAGCTACTATCTCAAAATAATATAAATTTGTAATACAAGATATGAAAAAATAAAAATCAATGAGCTGGGCTGTCATTAAACAAGCATCCGTTTCCTTTGTAGATTTATAGAGAAGAAGAAAAAAGTTTTGTACTGATGGTGTCACCTTTAAATAAATAAATAGTTATTGTTATTATTACAACCCCTGAAATTGCCTGCGGCAGTCAGCAATGCCATGGAGATTGAAGCAGAGTTTTTCATTCTCCACAGCTGCAGACCTTTTTTTTCAAAGTACAGTATAACCTTGATTTACCACGTACTGTTGTACCAATGTGATTTTGGCATTATATTGAGTTGGCGTTAAAGTGAGGGTGCCAAACATTAATGTCACGTGATTATCAGAGCGGCTTTTTGTCTTGTACCGCTACTTCTTTGAACTGCAGAATCACTGCAATGACAACTAACTAACACAGT
>JAULBS010081830.1:0-34583 GCA_032355785.1 Symmetromphalus regularis | reverse complement strand
CGCCGGCTCGAAATATTAAAAAATTACTTTTGTCTGCCGTTTAAACATTATAGAACCAATGGACAAACCAACCCAGAAAAAAAATAGGACATTTTGTCTTATTTTGAAAAATATCAACATTAATGAGGTAAGTTATATATTTTGTTTTTATTCGTCAAAAACCATGTTCCAAGTAGCGCAAACAGACTATAGTAGTTTCATAATAAAAAATATCATGTTATAACATTTTCAAAGTTATATTTATGGTGACATTGTTAATTTTTTATATTGCTGTAGAATGGTTAAGGAAATTGCTACCTGCGAGAGAAAATGTTCTAGTAAGGACTTCAATAAATCTTAAAAGATACAAAACAAATTTTCTATTTTAGAATGCAAATACCTTGTCTATACCTTACAACATGATAGATTCTATTAATCATCAGCTGTAAGGTATCAAACATGGTAATAATGAATCAAGGATACTACTATACACACATTACCTTGCCACGGCCACATACAGGTAGCTGGTCATCTATTCATTCAGAAGCCCTCACCAAGCACACACACAATACTTTTAGTCCATGAATACAAGTAATGAGCTGAGAGTATTAATCTTGTATGCAGCTAGTACAGTAAACCGTTATATTACAACACACACTAAGAAAGGGGTTAACCCACAAATGACACAGATACCTCCATCATTTAAAATACAAATTCAAACAATATTTTACAATTGCATAGGAAGCATTAAAAAATGGAACTACGAGGAGACAATACAAAGTTTTAACAGAGGGCAACTTTTAACCACCCCAGACAAAGTAAGTGGAAATTGGAATGTGCTTTCTAAGCCCTTGTTTTATGACCGATACTAAAAGGCTGTTTAAAACATTATGCAGTAGAAAATATAAATCTCTTAATGACAAAAAGCAAACAGATTTTATTATAAAACAAAAAATAACCGATGTGTTCATAACTTAAAAAACACAGGTAATGAAAAGATGCATGAATATTTAAGATTCATGATCTTTAAAGTTTGATGATGAAGTTAGTAAAGATACATAAATACAAGATATAAGGAAAAAATTTATACAGCACACATTTTAACAAAAGCAGGTAAGAATCTCTTTGAACTGAATGCATAATATATTTAACCACACTCCCATAACTGTTATGTGCACAACTCAATTACAATAATTCAAGTTAAGGCATGTACCTTTGCTGTTTTGTGTACAATTCATTTTGAGCTATTATACAAATCAGTAACTCACTGCATGTGGATATTATTAAAGCAATTAGTTATAATGTGTAATTTCAAGGATTAAAAAAGGCTGTAATAGCCTAATATATGTTACAACGTTTAATAAAAGGAGACTGTGCCTTTAAAATAGCATTATTCAGACCTCGAAATAAAGCAGCTTGTGATACCACAAATCGAGCCACTGATTTTAACTCTAAGATTTAAGTACTGAAATAAAGTGATCAAAAATGGTCATAAGAATCTTTCAGATTATCAGTTAGTGTGACTATCTTATATTTCGAGGCCTGATGATTGCAATGATTCAAACAAAGGTGTTTTAAATGACGGAGGTTTCATCTGATCATCAAGAACATTAACACTGATCATCAAGAACATTAACACTGAGAAGTGCCGGCTCTTTGAGCGTAGCCGAAAAACCAACTAACTTTCTGCTGGGGCAAGGACGTCACTGCTGGTTTGTCTCTGTCGAGGCGGGGAAACAAAACCTGACCAGGGGGTCCCAGCGTCTGTAAAGTGAGCAGTCAATCAAGAGTACATGACGGAGCCAAGCAAATATCAACATATACATGAGAAAACGAGTGCTATAACATAAATTCTGTGTATAATAACTTTATTGATATGTTATTTTTAATGTGGAAAAGCTTTTTCAGATTTTTTTGATTTTTCATACTTACCATATCTAAAACAATCAATAATGCTAAATATTCTATTTAGACCATACCACACAATTAAATTTAACATTGTTATCTCCTAAAAAAAAAATATATACATATGCACGACCAAAAATGACAATATGGGAAATGAAAAAAGAGGACGAAGTATCCCTTGTCTACCTTACATATATTTATGTATCTAGTCAGGGTAGATAACATTGTTAAATTTAACCCTGTTGGATGGCTGAATGGGATACTGAATGAATTAGCTTGTAGAATGAATTAGATTTTATTTAGACTTTTAAAATATAAATCTATTTTACCATTTAATAAAGAGACATAAGAAAATATAACATTTGCTACAAAATACACAAACTCTATACCAAGAGGACATTTAAAAAGAAAACAAATTACTAAGTGGTAAGTGAAATAATAGATAAGTTTTGTTCATAAAGGCAATTAATCTCAATTTGATTTCTTTAGAATAAAGCCAATATATACTGAACCAAAAAAATGTTAGGTATAATGAAATATTTTTTATATGTAAAAAGACAATAACTACCCAACAGATATGAATCATTGATAGGAAAAACAGCTATAGTTTATATACCAACATTTATTGCCAGTTGTCAATTTAATGTCTTTAGGATGTCAAACAGTGACTGCACAAGAATACTAACCATCAAAACAATGAACAAATATTCCATAATCCCCAAATTTGTTTGTTCAATATATGTTTGTTTCTGTAGGAATATTAAACTACAAATTAAATTTATACAATAATGAAAACCATTTTCAAAACATATTACTGCAAAAAGCAAATGTTAGTATAGGGATTATAAAGAAAAAAACCTAACAAATAAAAACATCATCAGCACATCGTCTGTATATACATGGAGGCAAGACTCTTACCCGTACTTTGGGCTGAAATGCTCCATGCAGACTTGAGCTGAGGTGCCCAACCGAAGGTCCAGTAGGAATAAGAGAGGAAAACCCTGGATATGCCGGGGCAGATGCTGACGGCAAAATCTGAATCAAAATAAAAGTTAATAGCACATAAATCAATTCTTTTGTTCTTGTTTAAAAATAATTCAATTTCTAAAAAAAAAACCTCCAGAAATCAACATTTAACTACAACCTTTCATTTTAAGTTCTTTATAAGTCAATAAAAGGATATCATTTTAAGAAAACAGATTTGAGAACTGTATTTGTGTAAAGATCAATGTAAAGAGAGATAAAACAGTGGACAGATACACCGTAAGACAGAGATTTTTCAAAGAAATTATTCAACAAACAAACAATGTCTATTTCTATGCACATAAACAATAAATGACTTACCCCACTTGCATTTGGCCGAAAAATACCCGATTCATAAACCTTTGGAATTTTATCAAACTGGAAAAAATATAATAATAATAATAACAATAATAATTAATAGCAAACTAACTGAAATGTTTTAGAGTTTACTTGGAAACAAACAATTTTAGAGATGTAACTTTTAAAAATTAAGTACTTAATAACAAGATTTCTTTAGGAGAATAATATGTAGACAAATCATAGGAAAGAAATGTCAAATAACTACAGCTGTTTCAGAATTTATAGAAGAATGAATAATTTTATGATTAGCAGCAAGATTTTTTTTTCTTATATGCAATTTTGCAAAGACAGGACAGCACATATAACACTCTTTGAAATGACTACAAAAGAATGGGAAATAGACAAATGGGTCAACTCAGACGAATTGATCCCATGACCCACCACACCTCTGCATACAGAAAAAAAAAATCAAAGGGATTACTGACACAAAATGTCTAAAAAAGAAACTTACCAAATGTGGTGGCGGTGTTGGAACAAGGGAAGGTGGCGGGCCAATCCCTGTGTATGTGTGTTGATGCATGTGCTGGTGGTTGTGGAGATGTGAGTGCTGATGTTGATGTTGGTGCGTTTCGGTGCGCAGGAACGGAGATGAACCAAGAGGTGTGCTACCCGTTTCCCGGTTGTGGGCCAGGAGTCGGTTGTTCAAGTCTTGGTGAAGGAAATCTTGATCTGTAAAATAATAAGTACATATTAAAATAAATCTTGCAATGAACAACAAAACAAACAAAAATGATATGCCAAACATTAAATAAAATGAATGGTAAAATACTTAATTTTAATGCAAAATTATTGGGAGTTATACACATGTATTGGATATAATTTGATTTTCGAACAATTAAAATCCAAATACATTTAAAAGAAAAAAAATAATCATTATATAGATGGATATTTTAAACATGTTCCATCATACTTCACAAAACTCGATAAGAAAAACAATTCCCAGTGCATGACTAAAACCCAGAAAACTGTATCACAGTGCTGTACAAATTTTGTTAAAAGAGTGATGAATGATTTATATTTATGTCAATCTCTTCTTTATGCAAAAGGTGGACATATTAGCATGTTTTGTGAAAACACTCTTAATTACAAGGTCCTATATCCTGGAATTCTAATCCTGTTGCAAATTATCAACTGTGAAATTGCTTATTTTCTTTCAAGAACTAATACAAAATATCTACAATAGGAAAACAAAGTAAAGCATTTTGAACAGGTGTTTTTCTCATAATGTGAAGAAAAATAATTGGCAGTGAGGAACAAATAGTTATGCTAACCCAACCAATTTATCACAAAGAAAAGAACTGTTACACCTAAGAAAAGCTCTTCAAAAAAAGACACAAAAAGCTATTAATTTCCACAATCTGTGGGTGGGAAAAGATCGGAAATGTGAGAAACATTTGTTGGTTTATTTACTCTACAGATGTTTTTCTTAAACAGTAAATACACCTTCTTACAAGCATTCCAAACATGATCACTCGGAAAAAAGCTTTCCACATTTTCAAAATACATGAAGTAACATTTATTGTTAACCAATTGCTTTATCAGATCACTTGTTGTTAGCTTCCTTATTGGATACCAAAGTTGCTCCTGTTACAGTGTCAATACATTAAGGGTGTAGAAAGCCTAGGAGATGTCTGTTGAAATTATCATAGAAGCTGACTGGGGAAGACATTGATGAGGCTGGAAATATCTTTAGTTTGGAAAACATTTTAGTATTTTTTCTCTCTGCCATACTCACAGACCACAACAGACAGCTTGAGAAAACACTTCACACCCAACAACACTATCTTCCTATCAACACAGGCCAATAAAACAAACGGAAAAAATACTCCCCAACCAGCAATAGCAAATGGTAAAAAGTGCAGAGAAACGAGATAACTTTTCAGTAACTATTATCCTCAACCCTATCAGGTGGCAGCAAACCTCACAAGTGGATTCACTGTTGAGAGAACATAGGTTTTTCCACTTGCATTTGCCTGTATGTGTTGCAGTGTTTACCTCTAACAACCAACACGCGCATTGCTGGCGATTAATACAACACATTTTTTTTTTGTGTGGGTGATCTGGAAAACCTATCGCTATGCTTTTTATCAGTAAGAAAGGTTTTTGTGGCATTTTTCCACATTTTGGTGTATTTCTGACAAGCAAAAATAAATAATATGTAGACGTCTTGGAAAGAGCCCCTAAGTGCAGTCTGAGAAGGTACCCTGAAAGACCTGTTTGAATAGTTATTGAACAGAAGCATTTTAGTTAAAATAAAACTATCTGTTTAAACATGGTTTGCAGAGTACTCCATGTGGCATTTGAGATGAATTTAAACCATTTTTTGTATCACTGTAACTGGATACATGTGTATGCCTGTATTGAGTATCATTTGACCAATTTCAAGATATAATGCATGACATTCTGTAAACCAAGCCAATGTATGTGTAAGCTACTTTTGTGAACCTCAGTTAACCAGTGGGATAACAATAGACACTTAAGCTGAAGAGAGTAGTTCAAAACCCATCAGAGGCTGGCTCACACTTGATTATGTGTCAAATTTCCAATTGTTTGACATCCAATAGCAAATGAGTAATAAATCAATGTGCTCTACAGGTGTTATTAAAAAAAATTAATTAAATGTCTAAACAGTTTAATAGTAACAGATTCAAACTGAAATTTTTTTGACTGGAACATATAAATATATACAAAAAATAAACATATCTGCAATAACATTTGTGAATATTGTAGACAAATAATCCATACCAATTCTCAAACAACTATCTGCACAGTATGATGCTGCTGCAGTACTTACTTCTTATGAGACTATCTGTTCCGAAAGGACTGCTTCCAGGAACATTAAGAGCTGATGACGTCAATGGTGATGGTCCTGGTGGAATGGGAGGTGCAAACATGCTGTGTGACGCTGGATGGGCACTTGAGGGGTGTGGCAGTGGTCCTGCAGGATGGCTGAACGGTGAGGCATGTGAGTTCAAGGAATGGTGAAGAGGGGAATGAAGGTTTGGGGAGTGAAGACTAGAATGACTGTACAATTGACTGGCTGGAGAGCTGAAAAACAAGATGGTTTACAGTTTGTCAGATAATTATATGTTTTGACAAGACTGTCATTGTTTGTAGTGCTTGTAAAAATTTAATATAGCTCTAAAATCATGAATCCTCTTTCATTAAACAAAATTTTAATTTATTTTAGAAAAAAAAAAACTGGATATTATGTTAAAATTAAAGAAACCTAACAGAAATGGTAAGCATTAAAAAGAAAACAATATTTTAATATTGGCATATTAAGTACAAATTACCTTGATTACAAACAAATGTCTTGTATTTTTAAGAATATTGTTGCATATGCAAAAACATTAAGTTTGATTAACCCACTGTAGTTACCACTAAATATTAAGGACGACACTTACTTTCCCCAGATATGTGAAGGTTTTGAAAAGGCTAAAGCAGATGGATACAAGTTGTTTGGATGATGCAACAGATCCTTCTCTCTTTCCCTGGAATGTTCTCGTTCTCGAGAATGATTCTCACGACGCACGTGTTCCTCCCTTCGAAGATTCTCCTCCCTTCGCAAGTGCTCCTCTCTGCGTATATGTTCGTCCCTTCTTGGCAAAACGGTTGAGTGTCTAACAGGATCTTGGTCCCTGTTTACACAACTTTGAGGAGTTGCTGGCACAGCATGAGTTTTAGGATGTGGCACTGGTGACTTATGTGCTACTGGAGGTAGTGGGGGTGGAGGGGTGGGTATGGGCCGCTGACTGACAACAACTGGAGACACAAGAGGCTGTGACAGAGATCGACATGTGGTGGTTGCTGTTGCTGTGGTTGTAGGTGTGATACACGTAGCTGTAGTTGTTGTTGCTGTTGTCACATTTAAGGTTGTGGTTGGTGTCGTGGTAATGGTGGTGCCATTGCAGATGGTTGTGGTTGGCAATGCTGGTGGTGTTACTGATAATTGTGGGTATGGACACTCTGTAATGGAACCTGCAAAAACAAAAGAAAATATAAAGACAGTAGTTCTCTAAAATATACTTAGTTTTACAAATTACAATGATGTATACCATAATGTTCCTTATGAACATTTTATGAGGTAAGTTCCACATTAAAATATGATAAGTCAGCCCTCGACATTAACGGTGGCCCGATGGCCCAACACCCCCTTTTTAGGTCATCGGGCCAGCTCGGGCCATAAGGTTTTATAAAATACTGGCCCGACAGGCCACCAGATGTTGAATCATCAGACCACAACTCAATTATGATCATATCAAACCCTCTCATTAATTCTCAATGTCCCAATAAAACAGTCATTTTCCTGCTTCTTGGCCGCCATCTGCTTTATTTGGATACCCTATACATAAACATTTTTCTAATAAAATACACCGGAAAAATTGTGCACATGGTGATAGTGCCGCGAACTTATTTCTAGTTTGGCTGTGATCACTGTACCGTAATGCATTCAACAAATTATTATCTCGAACATCACAATTCTTATTATTTTCATTATTATACTGGTATGGAATATGTTTATCTTCCTATTTGTGAAGTGTATTTCATCTACCCCATTTCAAAATTATGCAGATTTACAGTCATTTTAAATACCGCACTTTACGGTATTCAGCGCTAAGTTACAATCAAGGTCACGTGATAAGCGACATTTGGTACTAACGTGGATTATAAACTTCATCTGTATTTGTATGCAGCCAATCAACACCATCATCATTTTTCAGCCATTCATAAATAAATATATACATATTTTTAAAACTCTAATCTTTATTCCTAATCTTCAAAGCAATGTACAAAATCATAGGCTTCGAGAGTTATCTTCAATTTCAAATGGGCCTTTAAATAGCCATTATAGGCTCATAACTGTTACAACATCTAAATTCACTGCAAATAAAATGATAGCACTCCAGAATAATTCCCAGCAACTTCTAACTCATAAATCCATCAAAAAACTTTTCTTTAGTAATTATTTCTGTCAACAGAAAAACTAAATTTTTTTGGCACATTTTTCTTATTTCAGCTATTTCTAAAGAACAATTCCATTCTTCGAGTGTTGAATCAACGATTTTCTAACATTGTCAACAATGTTATTCATCTTTAAGCAAATCTTGATATAATTCCAAACAAAACACCCATACAAATTTAAGATAAACACAGAAAAACAAATGCTCCATGGTTATGCAGAGAAAGCATTCCAAGCATAAACTGCCAATACTGGGGAACATTCTCGCGAGACACTTAATCCAAACGTTGTTATCATTGAGATATAAATGGCAGTTGATGTTTTTTTTCAGTATGGCTGTGGCAGAAAAACAATCCATTGAAAGCCAAACACATTTATCCAATAAACACAGCACTAAAAAATCTAAGAAGTAATTCATGATATTATTGTAGCATCCGCCACAAGCCGTCTAATCTTCACTCTTTTATCAAGCAGATAAAAATGTGCAAAAAATCTGGCTATCTTGGAGATATCTGAGCTGCCCCAACTCAATAGGTTGTTGGTGGATTCCAACAAACTGGCTGTCAATGTTTGGGCAATGTCTGTAAAATGACTATCACATGTGGCCACCTACTGCTTCCAAGCAAACAGCTGGCAACAATTTGTTGGGGATTTTTTTCCCCTGTATGCAGCTCAATCTTTTTCACCTTTCATCTTTCCCTGTTCCTAAAGGGGTTTTGCCAGCTATTCAGCCCTAAGAGATTGGAACTATTTAGCTTCAATGGAGCAAGCTCGGTATAATCATATGATGCCAGGCCTGATTAGGTGCTTTGGGGGGAAAAAGATCAAATCATTACAAACACAGCACTTTTTCAGCCTCTAACCTCTTGTTTCAACTCTGTTTTCAAACAGTCCCCACACTCACACATACATCTGAATGCTAAGCAGACGTAGCTCCCACTCCCAACAGAAAGTCCAGTTCATAGTTTCGTTAACAGGTAAAGAAAAGCCAGTCTTTGATGTAGAGTCCTACACAAGAAGAGCAGGGGTGATAACATTATAGAAGCATTACGATCACCCTCCACTGAATACTAAAACAGCGGTGGAGAAACTCAACAGAATGCCAAGTGAGTGTTAAAGTTTGGGTGTACCATAGCATTACAGTTTGCTTTTAAATCATCAAGATCACTGCAAACATAATACAGATCAGAAATAAAATGTTTATTGGCAGCCAAGCAAAGAGCACACCATAATAAGAAATACATAGTTAAAAATGTGAACAATGACTTCATATGAAGAATGTATTGCTATTGTATGAGACTTTTTTTTTTCACAAAATATAACAAAGAAAAAGGTTTAAATTGTATTGTTTGACCCCATGGAAATTAGTGAATTTAAAATCCTTTTAATTATTTATTTTTTAAATTATATCTGCTTCCTCAAATGTGTAAATTTGACAGCAAAAATAAACTAACAAATATGACCAATTCTCTAACTATACACTAGGCAATGTTTGTCATTAAAATAAAAAAAGTATTTAATCTATATAAATGTACATAAACAACATAAAAACCATGCTGATTTATTACACACTACTGTGAAATAAAATTCTCAGGACTTTCCCACCTAGTTGTAATAGTAATAATCAATGTTCAGCCCACTTTCTGTGTATTTCCATTTTGAACACATTTCTGTCACATTCAGACCACAATCTTTAAAATCTTTGAAGAAGAATTTTAATGCAATTTCTTGGCATGCCTCTGTGAAAGGATCTACACAGATTTTGAGTTGTTTTGAAGACTGCTTGGCAGCTGAGCAAAGTTTGTTTTCAAGATTTATGTCCAAGTGAAAATTTGCATCTCTAATGCAAATAAGAGAAGACCTCATTGATTCATTCTTAGATTGTTTAAAAAAATTAACAAATCTGCACATACACACATAGCAGGGGACAATATTTCAAAATCAGAGGTAACTGGAAGTCGGCTCACTTGGTTCGGTTACCTGAATTATATTTGTGTAACACGTAGGTTACCTGATCGGTTACCTCAAAGTTATGTTAAAATTGTGTTTTAAATACATAATTTTTAGCTTAAACATAAGTTAAAACAAAACACAAAAGAAAACATTTTTTTTTCTTTTTTTTTTCTAAAGTTAGCTATGTTTTTTTTTTTTGTTGTTTTATATATATATTTTTTTTAATGAACCCTTCCAGATTCCTTTTTTCGTTTCGTGCTGTTCAAGCTACTTTCACTTTATCTAGAGTTACGTTCCGAATGTTTGTTTTTTAAAGCTATTTCTGCGATGTAGGTATTTTTAAAACTTTTGTAAGACCTGTTTACGTTAAAACCGTTTTCAGCCTTTGTAAAATTATAGGCAATCCAATATTATGCCAGTTTTAATTTCTAAACGTCTACAGGTCACGATGTTCGCGTAAATTTAATTTTGCATAACTGACACACGAACAGTATGGCAGTTCGTGTGAAATATTGTGCCCTGCATAGGCTAAACTTTGATAGACAGATCAACCAATCATTTTGGCAGTTGATTCCCTCCCCCCCACCCCTATAATTAAAAAGTTATGTAATATAATTTTACTTGAGTGATTAAGGAAGAGAAACACACAAGCTAATGCAGTGTCCTTGAAATAAGTGAAAGAACACTTACTATTATTTCCATCATAATAAGTTTGTATCTTTATAACAGCATTTTACAAATACCAAGAAATTTGTCAATCCTGCCAAGTAACCTGATGGCATTCTTGACAAAGTCAACTGTAAGATGTGGATTAAATTCCTAATACAGAATCCATAACATGACGGCTTTGTCATAAACCAAAGTATTGTTGAATGGCAGAAATCCTGAAAAATGACCACTTTGTGAGCTGACCATATATCAATGTCTCTAAGAATGCTAAGACTCCCTTTCAAACACCCATATGCAAAGGCTTTAGCTCAGAGAGGGGAGCTGGTCAGGCATAACCCGTCTGTTGCAAAGAAGAAAAACATGTTAACAGTTGGAAGAAACTCAGCTGAAGAAGCAGTTATCTTCAAATAAAGGTGCTGGAAATATTTCATTTTTAATTTATCTGATAACTGTCATCTTTGGTTTCCAACAAACTTCTGGAATGTGACTGATGAATATGTATAACAATCAACATAACAATATTCATTGGTGCTGACACAAGTAAGCAAAAGAGAATGACAGTGGTAATCAGTTTCTTTAGACAGAGGATGAAAAGGACTATATGCCCACATAGCCCCTTTTAATTACTACATGTTTCACTACAGAGTTCTAGAGAAGTAATCAAAACTTGACATAAAGCCACTAAGGACAGCAAAAATTTCCAGAAAAAGTGTTTATTTTAGATATAATTTAATCTACTTACCAGTAGAACAGCAGTGTGATCTTGTATGGTCATCTCCTTACCACCTGGTCCTAATAGTTGCACACGTGTTATATATAGGCTCATGTTATCTTACATCAGTAAAATGTACAACATCATCAACAAGTCACAACAGTAACAGTATTATCTAGTTTCGTGTCATAGAAGGAATTCTTGATAGGTAGTGTGGCCATTGTTATGGTTGAAAAGGTTAAATAGGTTAACGAGTAATGTTGGCATTAAGACAGCTTCATAAATACCAACAGACAGACAAATGGGACCACACTGCACCTCATCAGCTTTTAGCATGGAGCCAGATTAACTGGCCCACTGGGTAGATCTAACATTACCCAGCAGGGTTGCTTAAACAACCTCTATACTCCAGTTGTATAAAAAGGGCTCAAGCATGGTCATAGATTAAGGTCATAAATAGTGTAAGTTGATCAAACAAAGACACCCCAGTGTTAACAGTAAACATTAGGAAAGAACCATCCATATTTAATAGACATGTTATATGGTGGGTTGTTTAAATTCAAATGTGTAAAGCCAGTCAGGTGTATCAAAACAAGGTGCCAGCCTGGCCATAATATGTTCTTAATGCACAATAAATTGAAATGAGTTTTACAGAAGATAAAATGTAACAACTGTTGTAAACCATAAAAAAATATATGAAAAAAAAGAAAAGGAAAGAAAGAACAATCCTAAATTTTAAAGAAAAAGAAACAGAAAAATTTAGAAAACATTTTTAAAGAAGAAGAAAAAAGAATCATGAATAATTTTAAACAATTACAGCAATATATATAGATATATATATATATCTATATATATATATCCTCTACAAACACTCTCTTTTTCTAAAACTGTCAAAAATAATGGTAAATCAGTTTAAGTATCATTTTAAAATTCCATCATCGTTTTCAACCAGTATACTTCTTGTGTTTTCATAACCAGATTAACCCTCCATTTATCCCACAAACCATCAACACTGATTCATTGCAATGAAAATATTATCAAAACTATGTTTAATCACTTACAAACTCAAGTTCAGTTTGTTTGTATAACGTTAGCAAAAACAAACTGTTGTCTCAAAAGTTCTGACTTACTGACCCTATCTTCTTAGGATGTTATTGTAGTGCCTCAATTTATTTATTGAGGTACAATTTCAGAGTGCACTTACTCACTTTTGACTTTGTGGATAGTTTTAGTACATCTGACATCATATTATGCAAACAATCTATTCATACCATTTCTTGGGAAAATTTGTTATAACAACAGACGCACAAAATCATAAACACTATTTCACTGTATATACAGTGGTGTAATTTATAAACCTTTAAGCGTAAATACCATTTCTCTTCTAAGATGTTTATGTAGAACATTGATTTAACATTATATCAATTTGATATAGGACTAATGTAGGTTAGCCATAAACAGAAATATGCTTAATGAAAATTTGCATCTACAGAGTGAAATATAAGTTTTTATTAAGTTTATGTAATTTAGAAGATCATCTCAAAATGTTTTAATCTCATTTAAGAAAACAAGAGTTAAAAAATAAAAAAATTATTGTTTGATGTATTTATCTTCCACCTGTAAATATTCAGTCTGCAAAGATGCTAAAAAAATGAAGATGTAATCAAGAAACTGTGATGTAGGTGTTTTTCTCCTTTAAACTGGGTTGAGTTAAACAGAAATTAAATCCCTAATAGAACCTCCGCTGCTGCACCAAGCAGTGATGTTTATTGACTTACTTAATTATCTCATTACACAGGAGAGTTCCAAGATCAGTGATGAGGGGTACAAAGCTGCTGGAACAATTGATAAATCTGGAATCAATTACTGGAGGTGTCTAACCACCATTTTGTCCATTAACAGATCTTGGCGGCCAGTTGCCGGCAATTCCTGCTGGAAATGACTGCTCAAGAGATTTGTAGATAGGTTTTCACATGATGCACTCACGAAATGCCAAATCATTCAAGAGGGTTAGATGAGAAATGTAGATTCAGTGAAGGAGTCTAAAACCTGGACTCTTAACAACTGAGTGACATGCCAATTTCACTTCAATGTCTAACCTTCGATGTAAACGTCTCAAGGAGGAGAGAAGTACTTGTACCGTAAGAGGGTTATTCATTTTCATAATTGTCTCTTGCCGCCATTCATATTTTAATGTTAAATCTTTGTTTAGTCTTTAAGTGGGCTTCTGGAATGGATCCAACTAGTTTCAAACATGCAGTGAATTATTTTCAATGATTTTCAATGGGAATAATTTGAGATCCTTCAAGACAAGGTAATCTTTAATTTGTCCTTAGTGCATACTGGACTTGCATGAATAATTCATCTTTGAACCAAGATTTTTTTTTTTTCTAAAAAATGAGTCTAATGATATTCTAGGACATTATTTAACCAACAGCTGTTAGTCATCACATATTATGGTAATTGTGAAAACAACTGTTTACCATGATGGAGAAGAATGTCACTCTCGACCAACAGGTCTACTGAGGAATATTAATTCTTGACCTCTCACACCTCAGGTAGTCAATCTAGCACTGGATTAAATCATGCTCCTGGCATTTTCCTATGGAACTAAACCTTTGTCAAAGACAGAGTTGCACACAAGAAGTATCTGTCAGAATTAATCCAATCAATGTGTACACTAATTGCATCACAAAATAAAGCACACATTTGTGTTGATTCGTTAAGAAATCCATATATTATCAGCATATTTGATTAAGCCATATTCCTTTTCAATTTCCCATTCTGATGTGATGAGTTGTCTACCAATAGGATGGATAAGTTGGGTGATTTACAGCCGGCCTGTAGACCCTGCTGCTGACAGAGTTCAAGATAATCATACTTGGACCATGATATAATTATCTCCGTTCCCTCCAGCTGTTAACGTTATCCATAAACACCTCCAGGCACACAACAGCCTAGAAATGGTCCCCTGGAAACTGTGGCTTAGCCAAGCCTAACACAATGATGTCCATCTGCTTAATCCCCAGGGAACTTGCTTCAAATTAGCACCTTCAGTGAGAGTTCAGACAAGGTGTCATTAATTTTACAGTCCATGGCCTGGCTAACAAGGACCATATAACCCAGTGATACCCTACCAGGGATTGCTCCATGGGGGCAGTTGATGTTGCTGTTATGTGATCTTACAATAGATTAAGTGTGTTACAACAGAGGACTCAGGGGTATACGGTTTTGTCTGTCATTAAAAACAGAAATGATGAAAGGGAAAATACAATACCTAGATTGAGAATCCAATGAGCTCGTGTAATAGATACTGCTCTAAGATATGCAAATTGTTAGAAAAGATTTGTTTTTACAAATTAGATCTAGAAATTGAGATTTACAGATAAACAGCTGAGCCAAAAAGCTGAAGTACTAGTAAAGCTACAAAAGGTGGCTAATGACTGAAGTTGAAATAAATTACCAATGGTATGGCAACTAAATACAAAAAAAAAGCACTCAGTCTAATAATAACCTCATATGTAATGAAGTAATCTATAAATCTGTTTAAAGTAGACCATTTAATATTTGCAAAAGACAATTGCATCTTGAGGGAACAGAGATAATTATATCATGTTCAAATGTATATCATTTCAATAAATTGCCAGTTGTGTTCTCAACATTAACATACATTTGGTGGGACACATATTTTATAAGAAGGTTGCTTTGGAGAGTGACTTCACAAGTGATATTCAGTTTTTCTGGCAATTCATTAACCTGGTTAAACTGCATACTGAACTTGTGGTTCTTAGCAAATACTAGATTTCCAACTCCCAAATTGGTTTTTTAATGATAAAGAAAAGATTAAGTATGGACATGTTTATGGAAACGAAAACCTTTTATAATACTTAAAGGGGTATAACTGCCATGAGACACCTTAACTCATTGCTGCTTAAAAGCTAAAGTTATATATTACTTGCATATCAGTTGTTTACAAATGTATTCATAACCCAGTTGTTTGTAATGTCCAAAAACAAATTTTCAGCTCACAACAAAATTGCAAATGTATTTCTAGTCTATTACATTCCTTTAATGTGATTTAAAAAAAGAAAAGTTAGGAAATTAATTCTAATTCAAAGTCTGTTTACAACGTAACTTAATGGTTTCTAGAATGGTAGGACACCAACACATGGCCCATCTCCTAGTTACAGATAGCACAAAGGATAAAATACAATTCTAAAACACAAATTCAAGTTAAAAAGAAGGGTATTTGGCTGCCATCAAAGGAACAGACTCTTCGATTTATCAGAGGACACTGAACAAAGAACCCCATGCTTAGAAGCCAGCCAAGTTTTCACAATGAAATCATTTGCATGGCTACTTCAGCACACAGGGTGGTATGCCAAGAGATGCTCCATTCAATGAGTAAGGCAGTGGGTATAATTGTGATATTTTGTTCACTTGAATAACGTTATCATTATAATAATACCTTAAGTAGAATGAGCTCAGGTGGCCTGTGATCAACATAAAAAATGGTATGGAAGTTTTGTTTATCCAAGGACATGTTGGATCTGTAGTATCATCTAAGCTATAAAGAGACAGTCATGTACATTCCTGAATTTGTCGACAGACATATAATTTCAAAAGATTGTAAAACTTGAAGATAATGGCAACTAATTCATGATCATTTGACAATAGAACATCCTCTCAAAACGGTTTTTTTTTGTTGATAAATGGTTCAAGAAAAGAAAGGGTTTACAATTTTTTTTTAATAAAAGGCCAATGTTAGGCCACAAAACTCATCAAATTGTGACTGGTTACTGGATTCAAGGACTAATATAATAACTGGGATTTTACTATGACTTGATAGCATTATTAAACCAATCTGCTCTAATGCAAATCTAAATGGTAAATCAGATATACTCACGATTGTGATTTACTGTGGTGAAAAGGTCAGAGCTTGATTCTGATGCCTGCAATAAAAATATTTAAAAATCAATAAATATATCATCAAGATTATTGAGAAACAAACTGTATTTAAACAATAGTACATAGAATCATTTCACTTTAAAAATGACAAATATTAAATATTTTCAAACCACAGTATACTGTATAAACTAACATCTTTTTCAAGAGTCTGTCTGAACTGGTCAGCATATCCACTGTAAGCAAACCTTTATAAGAACCTATTTTTTACCACAAAGTTATAACCAAATCATTCATTTGTGAATGATGACCAAGATCTTCTATTAACACAATGCATTCATGACTCTTTGCTTGAGCTAGTGAAGCTTCTATGTAATGCACTGAAAAGACATTTACTGAATACGTGATGATGGATGTCTTGGAATGACTCTTGACAATCTGAGGTACATCAATCCATGATTTGCATTGGATCTAAAGGAAAACATCAATATGCTCACACAGAAAGTCCATCCTTTTTCAAAACAGAACTGTCAAGAGAGTCTTCATCTACCACTTAGGCCATGTGGCTAATGTGCCAAAATGTCATTCAATATTTTGGTGCATTACATACCTAAATCATGCAACTTGGTAAAGAAATTTATAAACAAATTACGTAAATATTAGTGTGTTACAAATGGCTGGATCCTTTTGTATCAAACACGAAACAAAACTATTTCTCTTATGCTGGTGTTAATATTTTTTATATTTTGGACAAAAGTATATTTCAATATATGTATTTTATTTTTTAACAGAATTACTGTTACATAACAAATATTAAAAATATATATTTAAATGATATTTCTTATAAAGGTTTAACAACTGATATTTACTTTTGCTTTTACTTAATTATTTATAAGTTAAACAAAACTGATTTGTTTTCATTTTTAATTTAATTACTTCCTGATCAAGCTTTAAAAATAATTAACATGATAAAGTAGAAATGTAACTGATGTTCATTGATTTGTCTGTCCCATGCTAAAATGTTAAAGAGCACAAAGTATTAAAATATCACACGTAAGGTGTAACTGTAAACAAAGTTCCTGGCATTTGCTGCTAACTGTAACAAAATTAAATAGTCCATCAGATACAAGACAAACACTGGATTTGCTGACAAACAGAAAATAAACAATGCCTAGAACACACAGCCCAATGTAATGTACACATGGTCCAATGAAAAGTAAACACTACGGAACAGGTAGAAACATAATTTTATCCAAACAACGAGAATACATTATCAGAAAACACAAGATCATTCTTCATGATCAGACTTCATAGCTTTTGTATATTATAATAACCTTGGGAAGTAACTCTAATATTTGAAAAGGTCTTTCACGCACATCAAACTTCAAAGAAGAATTCAACTTGATCTAAGCACCTTACAGAAAGACTTGCAATATGATATTAGATTAACCTACACAACAATCATGTTATGTGTGGATTTATAGAATGTCAAGATCATTCAACAAAATTGTAATACAGAAAGACAACATTCAAGATGACACATTATTTAACTATATTGTAATAATGAGGCAAATTTAACAGGAGCTTACTATTCATCAAATGGGTTTTTTTTTTTTTATGAGACCTTTTTAAATCATCACAGTCACACATTTCATATCTGGATCATCTCTTCAAAAATGGTTTTTAAAAAACCAAGACTGCCAATTTCATTGTATTTAGTTCAATGCCTCTTGTGCCTCTTTGATAGATAACCTAACAAATGATTTTGATTTGCCTATCTCATTCAGATATAGAATATTCGAAACAAAATACAACTATTATCATGTTCAAAACAGTATCTCTGTACAAGATCAGTCGAATGGACAAAGTGCAGTCAGTGAATTACTTTATTTATTACATTTGGCAAGCTGTGTGGGTTACATTATTAGTGGCAGGTAGTTTATTTTTGGCATTACATTCTTATGCACTAATGGAGGAGAAGTAATGCACTGCGTGTTGATACAGATCATAGCATGACACCATTACTCTGAATAAGTGCCAGACCTTTTGACACCACAATACTCTATTTTGAGATGAATATTACCTCACCTTTACAAGCATAGTGCTACTTGATAATACTCTGTGTACATAGATCTGCATTTGATAGAAAATTCTGTAGCTCCACTATGAATTTGGCACATTCAGAGTTGAGTGGGTGCACATCGACTATTGACAAGTTCCCTGGGTGCAGTGTTAATTCAGTTGAGTTTAAACAGACTTGTGAAATGGGTGTTGGTGAAAACTCTTGTAACTACATGTACCAGTAATTACTTGTACTCTCATCTCATACAAGTGAAAAGGTTTTTAATTTTATACACTTCTAACTTGTACTTATCTCCATAGAGGTGAAAAGATTTCTGATTCTGTACATAACTCAATTTATTTTAGTTGGCAATATTTACAGTCAATATTTAGTGGTATTCTTGTTTTGCTATTACATTTTAATAATAATAATTTATTTTAAATTTTTATTATTATTTTTTAATGTATTAATTTTATTTTTGTTTGCCTTTTGCTAGTACCTTTTAATAATTATTAAGTTTTAATAATTATTAATGGTTAAAAGACATTTTTCATAAACCCCTTTTTGTGTACATAGCAAGCCAAAAACTGTATAATCTTTTCTGCAATTCACAGTTCATGAATCATTTCTAAATACATAAACCTAATTTCAAATATTTGCTTTATTTCTTTATTCTATGTCAGTACATTACAACAAAGAAAGAGGCCACAAAAATTATCTTTGTATTAGTACATTGAAGGTGTATTTTCATAACTACTCCATCTGTAAACAATTTTTTTCTTTCACACCTCTGAACAACATAGCCTTTAATGGGGAACATTTGTTTTTTAAAGGGTTTGTTACCAAAACTTCAACTTGCCCAATTGTAGCACATGCTTCCAATCATGGAAGGAACAAATACCACCCAGCAGAAAGTTGTAAACTTTTGTTTATGCCAGTAGCTACTTTGGTACTCCCACTAATTGGCAAAGAATTGTTTTCTGCTGCCCAGCAGTGCTGACCTCACAAGGTATTTACAAACCTTCAGGAAATGGCAAAAAGGATACCATAACACCATTTTTCAAAGAGCTGATATGTTTTTCCACAAATGATTTTCATTTTAGCCCACGTGAGCTATGTTTTCACTTCTGGCATACATTACAGCAACATGTGGACTCTTTAGTTGGAGCAAAAATGCAACCCATTATATATATATATATATATATATATATATATATATATATATATATTATCAAAAACACACTATATCAATAAACAATATATAAAGCACCACTCTTTTACTTTTCAGAATTGTTTTGGTTTGTGGTTTTATTGTAGCAGGGTTTACATCTTTTATCATTATCTCCAGTGAATGCACTGAAGTTCACATCCTCTATGAAGGGAATAGTCACACATCTCAAATATAATTATCCAATTAATATTTATTTTATTTTTTTAAAAGAAGAAAAATATGAAGGGAATACTAGCTACAAGTCTGTTATTACAACATATTAATGACTATATTAAACAAATTTGAGACAAAAGCAAAAAGATTTTAAAAAATAATAAAGTTCTGCATCCTGAAACAAGATAACACCTGCCAACAAAAATTGCTAAATTCTTCCAAAAATACCACAAATATATTTTTCAGGTGTCACATTTGCATGTGGGAGTGCAAAATGTAAATGCCACAGAATTCTCAGAATTCAATGAGCATAACTGTTAATTGAAACAATACGTCTCTCTACCACACAGACTGAACAGCTACCAAGTGAGCTCCTAGTTACAGAAAGCAAATCATCGAATTCCAGGACAAGCATGCAAAGCAGTTCTCACTCTATTACTTACTTAATACTGAACATAAATTAGTGAAATACACTGAACATGAAACAATTAGCCAAATACACCTGTACATTCACGTCTCATATGGCAGTATGCCTGCTAGCACATGGTATTTAAACACACAGTGGATATCTATCATCATCAGACAGCAGCATATAAAAACAAACTGCTTTCATATAATAGGGAAGTCAAAACATCACCTGTGTACTCAAAAAAATCTGTTTATCATGTTTACGGGACATGAGTGATCATTCTTGCACGTATTTCTTACAAATTAATTTTGAAGGGAGTGAAAAACTACTCCCCAAAATAGATATATTTATTTATGGACCCCCACTCCTCGTAGCACAAAAAAAAATATTGGCTGTTGAAGGTCAAACAATAGTTAAATGACAAATTATTTTAATTTCAGAGTTAAAAAGCTGATTTACAATATTATTTTCACTACAGAAATACAAGTATATATAATAAATAATAACATCATAAATACCACTATTGTAAAACAAATTCAATGTAACAAAATAAAACAATGGTAAAAACAAATTCAATAAAATAATGATGTAAATTTCTTATAAAAATTAGTTTGTTTAACAAAAAGACATGAATTGTTGATGGAAGCAAAATGATTCCACCATACCCTCAGTGCCAAATACATTTATCCTAAGTTTTTAACTGTGGACACTGCATCAAAATATGACACAATGCCAGTTGATACTGAACACTTTGGAATGATTGTTGTTTTATTATAATTTGCATTAGAATTCTAGAGAAGGCCTCAGGGGAGAATAGTCTTGTACTAACTGTGCTACCTTCTGTAAATAAAGTATTATTATTATTATTATAGGAATCTCCATATAAAGTTGTGGTACACTAGTTGGGATGGGAAATAACTGGATGAATAGAAGTCTTATCGAGTGCTATCGATCCGATGACCTCTTCTCACAAGACAGGCAAGATGCTTTTACAAACTTGTCTTCATTCTCAACCATGATGGCCACAGACCTAACATCAACATCTGATGCTACACTAAATCCTTATTATAGAGAAATATCCATTTTAGATAGAAATATCAATATTTAAGAGAGAAAGTAAGTCATCACAATAAAAATGCTTCATTTTGCCTTAGATCAATGACATGAAGCTAAAGATGGATTTTGATTTACATTGTGGATATGGCTAAAGAGAGATAATGAGCCATAAGATAAAATCTAGACTGTTTGCTTGGCTTTTACTACAAGATGCAGTTAATTCAAAACTACATGTACCTTCTCATTGTTGGCTACTCAAGCAGGAACAGACTAATGGTGACTAGACAGTAAACTCTTGTTTAAGCCATGTCCATCTATGAAGAATGACAAAATGGGCTGATTTACACAGAGTGCTAGATTACCTATTATATTTTTAGACTATAAATCAGTCTGGTTTTCAGATTTTTGGAAATGATATGCTGATTTAGACAGAGTCCATCCACCAAAGTCTCAATTCAACAAATAAGTAATAGCAAATCAAATCTAACCATTAAACAAGAATAAAGAAAGAAAAAATAAACATAATTATTGTGAGTGGGTAGCTATTTAGCTTATATTTGATAAAAACCAAGCAATGAATTACAGATATGTATCATGATTAAACTGCAAACCACTGGGATACAACATGCTCATGGACAGTACGTGACACATGATCTGCAACTACAAGTTATTCTAACAATCTGTAAATGCACATTCCCACAAACAAGAGAACACACCTTGTAGCTCAGATGGACATGAACACACTACCTCATTAAACCAATTTTTTTTGGTCAGTTATGTTGGAGTTGCATAAAAAGTCGTTTAATGGAGAATGTAGAAAATACAAACACAACAAACATTTTGATACTAACAAAACAATTTGGTTAGAAATTAGTTTAAGAAGCAATGTTTACAAAATTAGATGTCAGACAAAACCTATAAACCAATAACACAAGATAATGACTGCCAAAAGATAGAAGCATATATCTGTTTTAACCCACGGCCACTGTTTTCAGTTTCCATCTTCATTACTATATGTCAAACACAGCAAGATAAGCAAACCTTCACTTTCAGAAATTTTGAAGCTGAGTAAATTCTTATCATGATAAAAATTCCAAGTTACTTACAAAACAGAACAAGACAAACATGCACAGCTGGATGTTTTAATGCAAGAAATTCAAGATGATGACTTACAGAAACAAAATACCATGACAAAAAAGGTGAATTATTACGAGGGCAACCAAATGAAAAATAAAATTGAAGTTATTACCATAACAGAGAAATGTGAAGAAAAATGGAAGTAATTCCCCCCCAAAACCATGCCAATCTTTCTTCACCCATCAGCTAAATTTCTGAATCATTGAAGCTGAATGGCTAAAAGGCTTATCTGCCATTCTGATCATTAATAGTTTAATTCCTGACATAGCAGTCTAAAAGGGAGACAAATTATCTTGTTTTTATCCGACCATATACTTATATATCAATGTTTTGAATTACATAGATACAAAGTCAGAACTATTGCTCATGTAGTTACAGCTTAGATATACAGCTTGTCAAGTGAATGCCCAGATACAAAAGCCAAATATAATTTTAATAACTGTCAAGTGACAAAACTTGCATAAACACAGATGGAAAGAAAAAAAGAAAAATAAATCCAGTCCCACATCTGACTAGTTTATCTATGTTTAAGTAGTGTACTTCACAATTAAAGCTATCTCAATTCCGTAATCTGTATACAATCAAACTGCACTTGACACAAAAACACTTGGGAGATATGCCAACAGCAAACAATTGAGCAGTTTTCCTTTTCTGTAGTGCCTTCAAGAGCAGAGTCCCAAGTGCTCCTTGGGAGAGCAAACTGAAAACACAAAACACAGGACTAAGAGAAGAGTATTGAAGCCAGCTCCAATCCTGTGTGGATTTAGGTCGAATTTGTAAATTCACAGCTAATGGAGATAAGGCAACTAAACAAAATGCCATTAAGTTATCTAATGGGCTCTCAGTGGCTGCCAAGTTTGCTATGATAATTAAGCAGATTGTATGCTGTTTATCTGTGCTACTGGAGGTTCTCTTGTAAATTAAACATTCTTCAATCTTTCAATTACCCAGCTCTACATCCCACAACAACCAAGCTATTCTGTGTTCAAGTGGCTACTACAAGTCCCCCAAGATTACTCTTAAGAAGCCAAGTCCAAGTTAATCAACGTTTCAGTAACAAGATTTGGCAGGTACATCAAGAAAGTTTCCTAAGCCATTTTTTGATGACAATTTCAAATGGTTTTCTGCCGATTTATGTAAAACAAATCTCAATTTGTATCCAATAATTTTTATCTAATCAGGACAAATAATATTAAGTCAATACTGATATAAACCAAACCATCAAATAAAATTTAAAATAAAATCGTATGGCTTTTACTAATTTAATCTATATATATCATCTCAATAATCAATACTGATTAGTACACAAACATTAATTCATAAGAAAACCACTCTAAAAGCAAGGAATGTTTGATGAAACAAGAAGTGAACAAGAAATTTCAAACAAAGTTTGTTCTGGAGTCTTAAGAAATAACTGATAAAATTGATTAAAAAAGTAAACCCATACCTCATCTTCATCAATATATGCAGCATTACCACTCATATGTTGAAGTCTAGACATTATTTAAAAAGTCTCAAGTTTAGACATTAAAAGTTTTATGACCAGATAGGCAGGTTTGTTAAAAAATGACATTTTCTTTAAACTTGTTAATGTATAAGATTAAGAAAAAACCATACACAATGAACCAACAAGTGTTTGATAAAATAGGAAGAAAATGGAGGGGAGAAAAGGTTTAAGCAAAGGTCACCTTTTAAGATCCTGTCTTTTTATTAGTGTTGGTGGGTTCTTTTAATATACATATTGCATGTTGTGCATTTCTCTAACCTAGCATACATATTATGTAAATATATTCACGTTTATCTTTTTCTAATAGCTTGTAAACATACCAACCACTGGTGCATTACACAGTAATAATATAACATACTATACTGTTCATGCTGCAACAGTCATATGCTTGGCCCATATAAAGTCAGGAGAAGAAACATCCATGGCACATATGGAAACAATATGTGAAAATTCATATGTCAGATTTTTTCCATTTGAAAAACAGCTTTTTCTTAGTGAGCTAAGATTGTTGCTAATAGGAAACGTGCACGTTGTTATTTGCCATGTGCAAACTTTTATGGAATGCACGTGCAAGTAGCAAATGAGGTTACCTCCTCAAGTTCTACCTACAGCTGGCATGCAAATCTGACATTCACATCAAATCAAGACATTAGTCTTTTCAAATGTCTGTGATGTCTTCAAGATGTAATAACTGAAACAGATAGCTCAAACATGAGCCAAGCAAATGCAGGTTGGGTGGTTGCTATATATTTCCTGCAGCCTTTGAGAGTCAAGAAAATACTTTTTAAATCAGAAGCATCAAAGTATGTTTTTAATGATGTCCAACAACTTGGCAGGAAAGGATGTGCATATGCTTTTGATTTCTTTCCCATGGCAACAGAGATAGCTTGTCATTATACATGTACGTGACACATGGCAGATAGCAAAGTAATGTGTTTAAAGCATAATGTGAAAGAAATAGAATGCTTGTTTAACAACAGCCCTAGCATTCTGTTTAATCATTGGTTATTAAACATGCTAATTGTGACAGATGGTCTACATGAGAAACTGCCCTATTTCTTAATAATTTTTATCAGTAGTAAAGCATGCAGATAAAACTGGATGTTAAAATACCAGTCACTGCACACGAGTTGAAAATAAAACCGAGATGGGTGGTGAGAAATGGGCCAGGTTGTTCAAAAGCTAATCATGGATAAGAAAAATATTTTTTTTCTGTTAAGTATCATTATGAAAAGTCAAGAAATAATTCCAATTTCTCTACTTACATATATTTTAGGATAAAGCAAATTATGTTTCAAGATATTCCTGACATATTACATATTATTCCCTCATCTCAATAATTTAGCCAAATACTATAACATAATTTTAACCAGTTTAATAACTATATATAAAACATATGGCATGTGATGTAAAATTTGTTGTACTAAGAATCAATTGAATAAGCTCTAAAACGGTAGCTGAACCGTAACAATGCCACCATTTGCAAGTTGTAAACTATTACAGTCGAACATCATGCTACCATATCCCACAAATTCCCCATATTAAAATTCTTGCGCAAGAACCCATTAACAAACAAAGCATGTTGAGCTAACTAGCTCTGACTTGATTTATTTTTGGAACAATAAGCTCAAATGACTAAGCAGGAGAAGCAATAATGTTAGTGCATGTGAAGACCATAAAGCAAGGCTGACCTGTAACCACATTGCATATTAATCTGTTACAACGAGGCACCCTGGACAGGTTCCAACCCTGCAAACTCTTGAACAAAGATTTATTACGATTTGACAACATTTATTACCATTGCTGATGGCCCTATCTCACACCGTCCTTTTCATTTTATATCTTCCCAAGCAACAGCCAGATAGACATACAGCTGCGAGGAATGCAGTTTTTTCATCATACGTTTTTGTTAAAAATGGCAATAAAAGCAATTTGTTTGCAACGCTGAGACCAGAGCATAATCTTGCAATTGAAAAAGAACTTGCATGTGCCACCGTGGCAGACAAATCAAATTAATAGCAACAGCATTTATAGCCTATCACGAAATTCTTTAATTGAAAGTGCAAATCCCAGAACACCAAGGCAATGAAGTGCAGAAAAAAGAAAGAAGAAAAAGCTCAAGAAGAATGGCTAATTTATACAATGTGTTAGAACTAGGAATAAAATGCACTGTGAACCTCGATTAAAATGTATAGAAACAATCCACAGCAACTATGATTTTGAATGTGAGTTCACGAAGACATTTTTGAATACATCCAATCACAACTAAAAAAAAATGAATGAATAAAGGGAAGTAACTTCTGAATGTTCAGAAAGAAACATTTTAAGTTGTGTTGTAACAAACAGTACTGAATTTACATTAAAATATGTTTAGAATCATTTAAAAATTATTTCATTAGATATCAAACTTAATGGATTTCTCTATAATAAATAAATTAGAAAATTAGTTTTTTTTAATCTTCAGTATATTAACAGACATGGAAAGTAAAATAAAAACAATTATGTGAGAACTGTCAGAATGCACACAGCTTATCATTACATATTAGGTGTCAAACATACACAACTGCTTTCATAGTATCTACAACCATGATCAAAAGGAAAAAACCATGACTGTGTCTACTACCACAGCAATGTGATGTTAGTCATGATGCACTGATTAAACAATGGAAAGCCTAATGGCTTTATTGAATAACATTAATCTTATGACAGGTTGCATGTCCTCACAACGAAGGCAAAGTGAAAAATATGAGCCTCTTAATACAGACTTCCTGAGACAGGAATCAGACTAATGACTGTTGATATTGCATGGATATAGCTTGTGGGGAGCACTACAACCACTTAAACATAGTGTTTACACTTAGCCATACAAATGATAATCATCTGCCCTAAAATAAAGTGGAAAAGTATTTCCTATTTTTAACTGTGTATGAATTTAGCTTGTTTCACAAACTAAAATTACTTCAACTTCTTCAAGGCTCTCATTAATAATAAAACAATCGAGTTGACTATTAACTCCACCCTATATAACATCTACCAGTCTTAAAGAATAAACAACTGAATGTATCCACATTTATATGTTCGTTTTAACACCACTAGAACACACTGATTTATTAATCATCAGCTGTTGGATGTCAAACATTTGGAAATGGTGACACTTTGTCAAGTGTGAGCCAGCCTCTGAAAGGTTCTGAACCATGATGTTCAACTTAAGAATCTAATGCCCTACCACTTACAAACGTACTCTCATGTACATTAAGAGAAAATGTATTTCAACCTGTATATAAATGCTATTTTTTAATAATGACTTTTTTTTGTAATTACATTAGGTAGCCATGACATATGATTTCTTTGATGATTTACGTTGTACTTCTGTGTGCTGTAAACATTTCTTATTCCATGGAGATGAAAATAATTGCTAATCTTGAGAAGTTATACAGGGACCTTGCTTTATCATATCATAACACAGCAAGCTGACTTTACGAGCAACACATCAACAGCATCAAGTCATCAACTGCAGATTCAATTTACTGCCAGGCATCAAGGGGCTCTCTTTAGGTTAGCACATTTCTTCAAAACCAGATACAAAAATTACAAAAAATATATTTCCATAGATCTGTTTATAATGAACATGTAAATAATCCAACATGTAAATGATTAATACAACACAACTGTCACTTTAATTACAATCATGGAAAATGAAATGGATTAAATGGCTAACAACCCTAACAGACTCCTTTGCTATTACTTTCAGTTTTCATTAGTGCAGCTGCATGGAACTAGAATCAATTACAGCACAACATGGCCAGATAAACCTTACTGATCCTGCTAACCCCCCTGGAGCACAGGAACTGTTTATCTACCACCTAATCCAAATACACGCCTCTGTACATTTAGTCTTGGGAGGGAAACATCCCAGATGAACTGTCTTTTTTTATGAAGGAGATAGCCCAAGATATCAGCAAAAACCACAGTCAATCTTAAAGGGGGTCACATAACTATGAAATTTTGCTGCAGGTGTGAGTTCTTGGTCCTTGCACTCAAGATAAACTTGTCTAAAATTAGTGATTGGTTGTTGGGAAGATTACAACAAAATGAATGTTTAAAAGCACCGGAGCACATTGTTTAATCATTGGGTCTTAGGGGTCGACCAAATCTTAATTGGTACCAGCTGCTGCCATATAAGTTATTATTTTTTATTGGAAACAAATGGTCTTTTATATGCAATTTTCATGTCTGGACATTACTAACTGGTTGCAGGATATGAAGAAAAAAACTATTATTTTATTGAGCAGCATCAATCTCAACCTCCCAAACCAAAGATAAATGCTTATCCACTTAGAAAATAATGCTTCAAACATTAAAAATAAAAATAAAATAATAGAGGCTTTCTTCTGACAACAACAAAGAAACATCAAAGCCGAAATACCAGATGCAGTAATGAAATGATCACAGGAATGCAGACCACAGAAGGTAATCAAAAATTATGAACACAATAACAAATGCAAACAAGATATCATCCTGGTTCAGTCACTCCCTTTCTGTGATGACACATTCATTGATTTATCTTTTAGTGAAAACCTAGTTTCCCCCAGCAGCTTGACAGGGCTACTACACAAAATAGAGAAAGATAGTGTTCTGGACATGAGAGCAGTGGCAAGTTCAACAGAACAATAATCAAAAACCTAATACAAAAGATTCAGTTGTTTACACATTTGCAATAATTGTGAATGGCTTCTACTGCCTATTTGTATTCACATGAATGGACTAAATGATTATTAAAAATCCCAGAGTTATCAAATTTAACTCTAATTAATACTACAGTTTTAGCTGTGAATAGAATACTCATTTAAAGCAGTATATAAATATCTATGGAAACCCATGATGAAAGAACATAATGCTTATGACAATTAGTATGGATGTAATGGGAAGCAGCATTATTTATTTATATAAACTGCTTCTACATAAAAAAAAGTTATTAGCAGAAGCAATGGAAATGTTTTCCTCTAGCAATAAACCTACATAAAATGCCAGTCATGCATATATACAATTTGAATAATATATACATATATGCAAGAGACACACTGATATCAATAATTGTTATGGAAAGCAGCATTATCTGCACTGACATGAACAGCAGGATGCAGTAATCACCACTGACACTTACTAAAATGGAACTGTGTGGAAGTTCTCACTAAAAATCTGCTATTTAAAAGTGATGCAATTGCTGGATGTTATGAAAAGTCTGAGAATCGGTAGACCCCAACCTACATTACCAATACACATGCAAGTGTAACAAAACAGAACTAGTCAAGTAAAACAAAAAAGTAAAGTTTGTTTTATTTAACGACTCCTCTAGAGCACATTGATTTTTATTTCATCATCGGCTATTGGACGTCAATCATATGGTCATACTGACATATGTTTTAGAGGAAACTTGCTGTCGACATAGGCTACTCTTTCCGATAAGCAGCAAGGGGTCTTTTATATGCACCGTCCCACAGACAGGACAAGAAATACCACGTCCTTTGATGAACCAGTTGTGGACCACTGGTAGGAATGGAAAATAACCCAAACTGCAGATGGGTCTACTGAGAAGGATCGATCCGACGACCTACCGGTTCGCAGGCAGACACTCTACCATTTGAGCTACACCCTGCTCCATACTGAGTACATTATCACAACAAAAGTTCATTTGTAATTTTTGTTTGTTTTGTTTAATGACCCCACTAAAGCACATTGATTTATTAATCATCGTCCGTACGATTTTAAAAATAATATTTTGTTAAAAGTTCTCTCAACATATAAAATAATTTTATGAGGACTGCCACTTTGGCTATTTTGAATTTCAAAATTAATTCGAGACTCAAAAAACAACACCTGGCGAAACAGCACCATTTATAATTACTTTAAATGTCATGCTAATGGTTATATGCATATAATGATCAAATTCGATATGAGTAAAATCAAAATCTTCAGTATCAAGCTAAGTCCTCATAAAAACGTAAAATAAAACGTTATGAGAACTTAATTACAGAAATATGTTAACTTTCTAAGAGTGATAGTATTTTTGTTATTTGTAAATAAAATATGTTAAAATACTGGACACTAATATCACCAAAATTCTGATTATAAAAAAAACTAGAATAAACATGTTACTTGTTGATTATGTAGTACAGAAAATATTGTATTATTATTAATTAGAATTTTAAAGTTTGTAAACCAACCAATACGTTTTTGTCAGATTATGTTAAATCCTCATATATTTTAGGCCCATATGAGTGAGTGCGTGTGTGCGACCTGAGTGGGGGGGAGGGGGGTATGTTGGAGGAGAGGAGGCACTGACGGATTGGGTACAAACTCTATATCAGATTTTGGTTATAATTACAAAAAATGAAAAGAAAAAAATGCTCTCAAGTGGGATGCTGGGGCCCCCCCCCCCCACCACCCCAATGGTTCCTAGCGCCTGACATTTTATTGAATAGTATAAATCAAATTCTATTTTAGTAGATAAAAGTAATCAAATAAGAGTGTTAGCAATCAGATTCACGTCTTTAATTGTCAGTAGCTACACTTATTCATTTTTCATTGTTCACAATAAAAATGTTCCTTGTTATTTTACCAATGTTTTAATTAATATATTTAGTAATAAAAGTCTGTTATTTGTTTGCATTTTACGGTACATGTATTCTTTTCAGAGCTCAGTGTTGAAAATAAAAAATAAAACCCCATTAAGTCAATCTTTTTCAAACCAAGAGATCCCAACACCAAACCAGTGAACTGGCCCGAATGGTGTAGTAGTTATAGTAGCAGACTTGTGGCTGGTAGATACTGGGATCAAATCTCAGTGGAAGCATGGGATTTTTTAAATTATTGTTTTGAAAACAGGTTAACTAGGTCCAATTTAGAGTGATTGTTCCATAAGGATCAGTGGGTAGGTGTATATCACTTACACCAACCAGTGGTCCATAACTGGTTTATCAAAGGCTGTGGTTTGTACTGTCCTGCCTATGGGATAGTTCATGTGAAAGATCTCTTGCTGCTTATCACTAATAGTGTGGCAGCAGTGGGTTTCATTGCTTCTTCTAACACTAATCTCTGTCCTGAAGAGGGCACAAGAAGCTGAGCTGTGTGCCCAGAACAACATGCTTGAACCTTAATTTGATATAAGCATGAAAATAGGTACAACCAACCAACCACCTGGTGTAACAAATCCTGTAGTATGTGCTGTCCTGTAAGGGATAGATCACAGTAACCCTTGCTGTTAGATTGGAAAGAGTAGCCTATTTGGTTTTAGTAGTTTTGGTAAGTAAAGTAAAATTTGTTTTATTTAACGATGCCTCTAGAGCACATTGATTTTTATCTTATCGGTTTTTGGACGTCAATCATATGGTCATTCTGACATATTTATTTAGAGGAAACCCGCTGACACCACATAGGCAACTCTTTTAGATAAGCAACAAGGGGTCTTCTATATCCACTCTCCCACAGACAGGACAGCACATACCACGGCATTTGATGAACCAGTTGTGGTCCACTGGCTGGAAAGGATATTAGCCCAAACTGCAAATGGATCCACTGAGAAGGATCGATCCAATGACTAATCATGAGTTGAATATATCATGTTTGAATCCTATGCTCTGAGAGAAGAGGCACATCAAAACATCAGCATCTTTAATTTGAAAATGTGTACCAAAAGGACAAACAACCATCTTCTTTTTAAACCTTTTGTACTGTGTACACAATATACAAATGTATTTCACTTCATAACTTGTATTATGTGGTTGCTACAGTAACAAACAAGGTAAATGAAAAGTAAAAAATTGCTAAAAATGCATAAAAATTATTTTCACCCCATAAAAAATTTAATATATGAAATGTTTTTCTTTAAAATTCAGTCTGGTTAAACAAAGTCCTTGGATCAGTCATCAAAGTAAAATTCTCATTCATTGTTCAGTTTTATTCTTGTATGAATGGCTTCCTCAGATTGAAAGTCTCATCTTTGGGCCATGATAAATTAATTTTGTGTTTCTTTTTAGCACAAGCTTAAATACCATGAAATTGTACCCAAGAGAGTATGTGTAATGGCAGTGACATGAACATTCAAACACATTCTACAAAATATCCAAGTAATTTACTTCTAAAGTGGTTGAAATATAAAGCATAAACAATTTTTATGCAATTATTTTAAGTTATAGTTGAACATATATTCGAGAAAAATATAATTTGTGCCTACGATTTGACACAACCATCACAGAAAATCAATGCGGGCGGACAACCGGAACACAAAATTAATTTATGAGGGCCTTATTACTCACCTTGAAACAAATTGGATGCTGTGTGGAAACCTAAGTTAAAAGATAAGTTTAATCAAGCAGACTGATACACAAGGTCACATCACATTTCTTTTGAAAGTCATTACCTTTGCTTAAGTGGCCTTGATGAAACAGCTATCCAGGAGCTGTTAAACTGAGAAGAAAATTATTGTGCTCAAATCCGTTAAAATTTCTCATTTGTTTCAATTATAGATACATTGAGTCTTTTTTTCTTTCTTATCCCAAGCAGTGCTCTGCAGCTAAATGATAAAATATAATCTTAGGTACAAACTGAGGATAACCTGCAATCACAAAATGACGTCATGGCAGTGATGCTGTGTTCAATGAAGGTGAGCCGATCCTGCCCACCGTTAGCACTCATCATAGAGTGGGCTGTAGCTCAGAGGTAAAGTGTCTTAAGTGCAAAGGGTTGTCAGATTGATCCCTCCAGTGGACATATTGAACTATTTCTTGTTCCAGTCATTTGTCAATAACTTGTGTAACAAAGTCAGTGGCATGAGTGGTCCTGTCTGTGAGAGTCCATATAAAAGATCCCTTGCTATCTTGAAAGAGTAGCCTATGTGGTGGTAGGTTTTCTCTGTAGACCATGAGTGCAAACAATACTTGATACCTATCAGCTATTTGTTGAGAGTGATGTTCTACCATTGAACCACTGCGGCTCACTATTTAATAATTCAACACAATGTCTACTGTCACCTCATTTTATTCTGTTCGATGTCGTTATTTCAATATCGTTGGTTTTTATATATGACACCTCAGCAGACCCATAAGAGCCAGTGGGTGGAGGTGGCCAGGGGTACCCCCTACTTTTTTGCTCAGTTTTTAATATGGTTAAAAATTTCTCAAGTAATAAGCCGAAAACAGGTCAGAATTGCTATAAAATGAGTTAATATTTTAAAATTTCCCTTGTATGGCATCGAGCCGACAGCATATTTCATATACCAATAACATTCAGCCCCCCCCCCACCCTCCCCTTGAAAATCCATCCTATGTTATTGCTCAGTTTATTACAAATTAAATATTTTATTGAGTCAGTACCTACTACGCATCTTACTAATGGCATACGAACAGAGAATGTTTTGGAGAAGTCTGAGGTATTAATATATCAGAATATACAGGTGACTTAACAATTGGCTTACAAACTGGTTATTCGGGACAATACATTTAACAAATGTTTCTGTAGATAGTTTTCTTGCACAGAATCCACGCTGACACCTGCCAGTCGCTCATTAATCAATGTGTTGAAATACCAAACAAATTTAACATTCAAGTATTGATTATGCGTCATAAATATCGTGTTTACACCAGACAGCCCCAGATTAATGCGCTGAAATGCTAAATTTAACTCCATAATTTTAACGATGCGTCATGCATGTCACAATCATCTTTACACCCAGGCATGATGTAAGCATGTGCACACGGGTGGGTGGGGCTAACAGAGACATTGGGGTGGGGCTAACAGACATTGGGGTGGGGTCGGGCTAACAGAGACATTGGGTTGGGGCGGGTCTAACAAATCTATGCACGAAGAGCAGAGTTTCAAATGAATACTAGGTTAAGCTTGTTTCTGAATTATCGGGGGGGGGGGGTTAGAGTCCCTAGTCCCCCCTGTTCCGGCATGCCTGTAACCCAATAGCCACTGATTAAATACTGTGCGGAGGTATTGTCCAAAATATTCCTTTCTGGTGACCATGTGCTGCAAATTACACCTAACTTATAGAATCTATTAAAAAAATAATTTAAAAAACCTTCTTTTTGTCAGATCCTATAACCGCTGATAAAGGATGTGCTGAGGTGTACAAGTTTAATAAATTTCTTTTCCTTTTTATATATTTGTAGCCACCAAGAACAGGTTTGCATACCACGCATGTACGTAGATCGTATGTTAACACCCTTATCAATCCACACTTCTTTCGTAACTGCATTTAAGGATAGCCAAAACCATATACCAGCATATGTGGATTTCACTATATAACCTTTTCCTGCATATCTTCAAAATAGTTCGATAACAAGCAAGATGGATTGCTGGAATACGACCAAAATTCTTCCATTCTCATTAGAAAAACATGGTTTTATTGTACATTGTACATATATAATACAGGTCCGTACGCAGGGGGGGGGGGGGGTGCACCGGGTGCGCACGCACTCTCCTAAATCTGTCGAGGTCCGTAAATGCAAATTTGGATTGACGCTAATTTACTAGAATAACGTTAAAAACAAAAATAA
>JAULBS010081819.1:0-18983 GCA_032355785.1 Symmetromphalus regularis | reverse complement strand
GTCATATTTTTCCTTATTTAGGCATGAACTAATACTGAAAATCATTTAATATAGTGATACAGTGCAAAATGGCTTACCATTCAGATAATACTTTGCGTAAAAATAGGGAACTCTAAAGCTTTAAAGTTTTTTTTTTTTTGTGGGGGGGGGTTGGATAATGTGGGTCTGGTTATTTAACAAACGTAATGGTTCGTACATGTACGGCTACACTGCGCATAGTCAGTCACACATTGGTAATTCTTCATACTCAATTTCTTCTTCAAAAATCATGTTGACAGCGAGCTGTATGCAAAGAAAATAAATTGTTGAAGCCATTTTACTGTCAGTTACTAGCAATGCCAGGCAGTATCCTTGGCTCGTGTGATGTCACAGATTAGCCCATTTCGAGCGAGCAAAGGGGAGATAACTCATGGTGGTTTTGAAAGCTTTTAACAAACTGTTCGTGGACGAAATTTAAACGTCTAAAACATAAAGAGGATAATTAATTATTTTTATTTTTATCTTATTTGTTTTAGTGGGTGTTTATAGATACTGTTTACGAAAACAACAGCCCAAAACAGTATTATATTTCACTTCTGCTTTAAAGTATTAATATTATTACCTTTTGGTAAAAATAAAAGCTATATTAATTTTGGTGTTCAAAGTTGTTGCCAGTGCTGGAAATATAAAACAAAAAAAGATTTTTTTTTTTATATGCAACTATTGTGTTAAAGCGCTAATGAAACCAGTCAAAATGTCACTGTCCTTTATGGCTAATAATTTCTAGACAATGTTCTCAACTTCCTAACATTATTTTTAATTAGCTATGTATATGTAATAATTCTAATTTATATTCTGGTTTATTTATATAAATATTCACAAAGTTGTTTAAATACTTAGAAATAGAAAGAATTAAAAATTTTAATTTATTTTGTCATAAGCTGATTTAGGGGATCCAGAGTGTGGGTTTAGAACCTCTTTAAGATACTAATTTTTTTCTTCCTTTATTATATGGTAATTTAATAAATCTCTAACTTTTTCTTTTTTTCTGTACATATTGGAATTTACACATAATATACTGGTATAATCCTAGTGGGATTATGTATAAGCTTGTCTTTTGGTATGACATTCATTATTTCGCAGCAGTGGCATTCCCAGATGTGTTGTAATGGCGACTGCTGCTGCATGTTGATTAGTTGTGTGACAGGTACTCTGTAATCTGTTCCTTCCAGAGGCAAATATCTGTGCTGCTCAAATCTCTCAGACCAAAAATATCAGATTTGTTCAAATGATTGAAAGCATCATGACAGTGACTTGGTAAATAATCGATATTTTTGAGAACGATACAGGAAGTACTACTGAAAGAAGACTATACAGTAATGTTAAAACTGAAAAAAAGATTAAATTTATGGCAGCTAATAATTCTGCTTTTATGTGTCTTTTGGATTATAATAGTATAGAAATAATATATGGTGCGTAGCATAGATTAGCTCATTGCCTGGTCATTACTGATGATATACGAGTTATTCAGTTTTATCTCATCGTTTTTTTATCATCTTATTAATTTTATTTTAGTTTTATCATTGAAAACTTGAACTGATATTTGGATTGAATTTAATATTTATTATTCATGTAATCTAGATATTTTTTGTAAGTTTCCCCACATTCCCCACATTCAAATGCATATCAACTTTTGAAATTGGTGAGTCACAGACTTAATATCATGACTCATCTAGATTTTTGACTTTGAGAATTTAATCTTATATTTATATACATGTAAGTTTCTTAATGTGTCATCACAAAGATACTCAACAGTATATATCAGTGGTTAAAAAAAATACCTTTGGCTGATGCCTGGGGCAGATCGAATTTGACAGTTGGGCAAGAAATCTGTAATATCTAACTTCGCAAAATATTACGATTTTTGAATGTAATCACTCATTTTAACAGCTGGTATCACCAAATTATTTTCATCTATGTAAATCAATCATAGTGTTTCGGCTCTTTGTTACGATTGGGAATATCTAAGAAGTTGTGTACAAATGAGTTATCTACCCTTGTTCTACATATAACTCAGGAATTGTTTATGCAATAATTATAATACTTAATTTACAGAATGTGACACAATTAGACGAAAACTTATTTTCCCATGAAGCCTTCTCTACAATAGTAATGCAACATTATATACAACAAATATAAATTTAGCATATAATCATGATAATTATGATAATTATATCTTATATATTGTAATCTCTGTTGATCATCTGTGTGACATTTAAAACAGTTATATATGCTTGATTACTGTAATTAGGTCTCTGTAACTGACTTTTCACACATTACTTCCATATTGTTTTATGCAGTCATCAAATTTGGTGTAGTACCACCATCAAATGGGCCTTCTTTTAGAGTTACTGGTAATTAAAGGAAATTTTTTTCCATAATTATTTTATTTACAATTATTTGCCTTCTGTATTGATTTATTCAGACTATAATACATTTATAGATTTGACTATGTCATGTTTTTCTAATATTGCATTGTGTACATACAAACATATGACATAAATAGCTAAATTGACTGACTTCTAAAGCATCACATTTTTATTCTTTCTCAAAGTTGACCCAGTTTAGATAGAGCATCCACTGTGTTTATGACATTTATCAATCAACTAAAAATGATTGCCTTAAGCAGATAAATTGCAAGCTTCTAAATGCCATCTGAAGTGATCTACTGTCCTCTAAACATTATGATTTCACTTGTACATGATTATTTAGACCAATTAATAGATTGCCTCTGTGTTAAGTAATCATTATCTTCAGTCCCGTGTACATGTGGCTTGTTAACAGTTTTATTTATATCATTATTCAAATGTTTATGTAACCATGCAACCAAACTGATATTCGCTTGTCTGTAATCCAAAGTCTTCAGATCCTATGAGATCGCAGTTTAATTCTGAGCCACCAGAATTTGTCTTGCCTCAAGGAAAACCTTTTAGGTCAACAGTAATTGTTTGCATTAATTTGTTTCTCAGAAATTGTAAGTGCTAAGTTAACAAAATTACTTATATTCACATCAGCAGGAACATACATTATACCTAGCTTTAAAAAAATAAAAAAAATAAAAAATTAAAAATGATAAAAAGGAAATCACCTGATCATCATCTTTTGAGTTGGATGTAGTGAGGTTTTGGGTAAAAAAATAAATCCTACACACAGTGGATTATAACAGAAAGCTGACACAATTGTAGAAAGTGAGATATTTAATTCTATGAGTGGTAATCATATCATAAGGAATATACAAAAGCACACTTAATAACCAACGCTGTGCTTAAGATAGGTGTCACTGGTATTGCCTGATAGGCTCATCCTTTACAAACCCCAGGTATCATCACAGGAACTCTGCCCTGTATAGAGATACAGCTTTGAAGAAGATAACAGTTTAGTTGTGCAAGATTAGATTACCAACAAGGAGATATTGATCTTTTGCCTTTGTTTTCAGGTGTTGGAGCATTGATTGAACCAACAAACTTACTGCGGATGAGAAACACAGTTCTAGGACAATCAGCTCCATCCCTTTGTGCCAGTGTGGTAAGATTGTTAAAATAACCATGTCTTTCTCTTTACCCTCCAATTGGGTTATTGCTCATTCCAGCCAAGCATCCACAACTGGTGTAACAAAGGCTGTGGTATGTGCTGCCTTTTCTGTCGGAAAGCTCATATAGAATATTCCTTGCTGCTGTTTGTTAAGAGTAACCTACATGTAGGTGACAGGTTTCCTTTAAGGACCATGAGTAGCAAACAGGTCTGAAAACGGCTAATTAATAACAATTAAGACATTCCTTTTTTTCAAATTATGTCCTTTGATAAGCTTACTATGCTTTCATTTTCTTAAATAACTTTTGATCATTATTCAAATTGAACAAACTGATTTCTATTTTGGTTAGTAAGTATATCTTATGTTATAGCATAAAATTGTTGTGAAAGTCATTGTAAAATATGTTTAGATTTGACATTAGGTACATGGTTTTGTTTATGTACAATACATTTTTATAAATGTGGAGATTTATTTCAATTTTGAGATGCAGTTATATCCATTGTTATAACTCTAGAATTGCAGGAGTTCCCAAATGTATTTATATATTTTCTAGAAACCACTATTAACCATAAACTGTTTCATTGGAATCTTAAAAAATATAATGTCATATTTGAACAACATGAAAACGGCTCTGATCAAACAGTTTATCAAGACAGTTTATCATATTGAATATCCCCTAAGATATATTAGAAATACACTAAATTCAATATAAATATGACATCAAACTAAAAGTAGAATTTTAACAAATAAATGTAAAGCGAAATATTGAAGAATAAATATCATAAATTAGCTCCTTTAAATGATTTAAACAAGTAATTTATTGAAATACATTTATGTTGTTTATATTATATGTACATCAAGGGCATTGGAGCTGGGGTGTCAGGGAGGCTATAGCAACCCAAATAATTCCCATAAATGTTTTTTTTTAAATTCGTTGTTGAATTATTCACTGGTAAATTCTGATGTTCAGAAAGGGAGCAGCCCCCCCAATATAAATTTCATTCCAACGTCCCTGTGTATAATATTTAAAATGGACTTTATCAGAATTTTAATTAACACCTGTTGGTCAGTGGAAAACAGTTTTGTTTTGATGAACTGTTGACGGTGTCTTACAGCACAGAATCCTCCAAATGCCATATAGCAACTCATTACCGGTGTTTCACATGTACTGGCTTCATTGGTATGGTATATGAAGACAGATTCGATTGTGATAACACGTGGTGTTTGACGTATTGACATGGATCAGCTTCAAATTCTTAATGACTGGAAACTCACTGCTGACTAAATCCACTAAGGGAACTCAGCAGTAGGCACAAATGATTGAATTGTTTAAAGTGATGATGTCATGTGTCGCCCACTTCAAAGAATGTTTTGTTATTGACATTTCTCCCTTGCTTGTTCAACTTGCCGCAAGCTTTTATATTAAATAATGTAAAGTATAGATCTGATGTAGTAGGCTGCCATTAACAAACAGGAAATGTAGTTATGTCTTTGATGTGATTAAAACATTTGATTTAGCATGTCTTTTATTGAGTTTGTTTTGTTTACTTTCTAGATGGAATTTTATTGAATGTATGTTTTATCATATTAAATGATGAACACAAAATTGATTGAAGATGGTAGCAAAGAATTCCATATACTATTGAATATGATAGCTTTATTATGAAAAATAACATATTTTAGATTGTGGAGGATGTAAGATGTAAGATCAGTGAACCTTATTATTTCATCCTAAACATATCTATATCAAATTATGACTAATACATGTATATGAAAGACTTTAGCTTGATGAGTTTATAGTAAAATATAATGTGTTTGTTGTGATTAAATAATGGGTATTAATTAAGAGACTTATTAATTAGATTTTAAACTTTCAATGTAATATTTAGAAGTTTTGAAGAGTATGTTTATCTCCATTCTACCATCACTATAAATGTCAGTAAAGTGGCCAATATTTACCTTAGTGTATTGTAAACAATGATTTGAAACCTGGTTATTAAAGTAGATTAGAATCAAATTTTTTTCCCCTAGTCGTAGTTCATAGTTAAAATATAAAATATGGGATTAAGATGATAATTGTTCTCTGTTTATTGACTCCAAGCGCAAAAAATAAACATTGACAAAGCCACAGACAGTTAAAATATAAAAGATGTGATGACGATGGTAATAGTTAGAAATGTGTTTGTATATTATCACAAAATAATTGTTATGAGGTGTTGAAATGTAGGTGAAGTTTTGGATAAAGTACATCCGTGTTGTTATAAATCATTGTAATGGATATAACAGGTACCTACCAAGCTGGCATGGTGACTGGGCCATATCATGCCAAGAAAAGGTGTTTTTACCATTCATTATGCTTGGTTGATAGATAGGAGATTTGGCAAGAATATGGAGCCATTACAACACCCTGGCCTACTTTCTTACTTCTTCACAGCTGGCTGCTGCTTCAAACCTGTTTTACCTGGCTGTCTTCTGAGATACAATTAGGCACATTGCATATAAAACACTGCAGTTAGTGAAATGATGACACTTTTATTAAGGGATGTTAAATACCATGCATGTGGGTGTTATTGTTGTAAATTTATTAATTTACTTCTTGTTTTCATTTGTATTTCTTAACCATATGTACATAGACGTGGTATGTTTATAGAATTATGAGTTATTTTTATTGTTACTAATATCCAAACATATGGTTATAAGTGAATTTGTTAATTTTTAAAGTTTTTATTATCCCAACCAAATGTTTACAAATGTAGTATGTTTATAGTATTATCAAAATTATTCTTAAACATTTTTTTTTTACATCCAAGCATGTGGTTGTAAAATGCTGTTATTCATTAACCTTTTTGTTTTTGATATCCCCTTGCAAATGTTTATAGATATATTTTTTTTTATAGAATTCTCCAAACCATCTTTTAATAAGGAATACAATAAATAATTACTAGGCACAAGTAGGAATTAAAATTCTTTGTTTGAAAAGTACAGCAATTATTATCTGTGATGGCCATCATGAAACTTGAATCATGTACATTGTTGTAAAATGGTGTTATTAATTCACTTTTCATTTGTTTCTAGTGTCCCAACCCAATGTTGATGGATGTAGTTTGTTTATATTTAGGTTTGTGGAGGTTGTTAATGGTGTGTGCTAAAATGTTTGCTTGTGCTACGTAGGAATAATCAATCTAACTAAGCCTGAATCTCCTTGTCATGTTCATTCAATTTCCTTATGAATTGATTAGTTTGAAAAAAATCATGATCGCTTGCTTTTGTAATGGTACTTTGCTCTAATCTATTTATTGGTATAGGGAGAGTAATGGTGTCAGTAATATTAATTTTTGTATTTAGTTTTAACATTGAATGTTTGAGCTTCATTCAACAGATTATAACAGATTTTTTTGATGTCTGATGAAATAAAATGAATTGGTTGTTACCAGGTTTAAAAAAAAAATCATTGGCTTATTAAATATTTTACTTTTCTCTTTTAATTTATTTTTTAATTCTTATTAATACCTTTTTAAAAACTGTTTTATTCCAAATTGTCCATAACTAATCTTTAACACTACTGTTTTTCTGTCCCTTCTTGCTTTAGTTAGAGAATTAGTTACGACCCCCAATAGCTGATATTTATTTTTTGTGTGTCAATCAAGAAAGTTAGTACCCACAATGGATATGTTTAAACTTGGTGGATGTTACTAGGAAATTTTTAAATATTTATAATTTTCTTTCTTTACTTTCAGAAGGAATTAACAGTGAACAGGAAAGGAAGGTAGGGTTTACAAACTATATGAATTCATTTTAGAGTTAAAAGTAGCTTACTGAGTGTACCTTATGTTACCAAATAAAATTTAAATAGTAATTTGTTGTTAGTAGCATTTGAAATGAAACTGGTTATATAAATGTACCCATTTATTTTTATCGTTAATATAAAGTGGATAATATTTAAGTAAGAGAAATCTGTTTTAATCAAGCTGTATTATAAAGAATGTTTTTTGTTTTTTAATTTTAATATATAGTAAAACCTTGGAGTCACAAATACCATACAAATCAGGACTGCAGTTTTGAATCATACTATATGTATTTTTATGTTTTTATTTTTTACAATGCATACTCTTCCTGGAATCAGTTTAAAACAGCACATTTAGAACAATAAAGACATTGATAAGACATATTTCCTGTTCCCTTTAATAACGCTTCTATTTTCTTTGCAGTCGAAACTATGGAAGACGATCTCTCATTGCTACCAACACATCGCCCACCTTGCCTCAGCGTTGTCCCTCACCTCAACCACATTTAGGTAAGTACAATGTTCAAAAATATTTATAAAAATTTTAAAATTTATTTTTATCTTTCAGTATTCTAATAATATAACCTCAGAAATACAGTAACAGGTTTGTGCATAACAGTCGCCCTAAATTTAGAATAATTATTATAATATTAAAGTGATAGAAATTTTATATAATGCTCATTACATGTAAGTAGTATTTTTCTAAATATCCATCATCCCCCAACCCCATCTCACCACCCCAAGCACCCCACACCCCTCAAAAACACACAATAACAAATGAAACAACAACAGTTTCATTATCTTCACTAAACATTTCTAAAATAAAGCAATAATGTGGTTCCTCCCACACACCCAATTACAATTTTAACATATTTTTATCACCAAAAAGAGGCAGAGGTTGAAATTAATACACATATCCATGAGAAAGTAAACAATTTCTATTAGAATTAATTTATAACTGGTTTAGCTCTTTGCTTGCTGTTAGTTTGAAATGAAACCAAGGGCAGAAATTTCTACTTATTCACAGCTGAAGTTATTAACATACCAGGATTTTGCCTTGTGAAGGGAGATAACTCACTTTGCAAAACCTATTATGTAAAACAACAGAAATAAATATATATAAATTTACTGATTAGTTTCTGTATCAATTATTTACATATATACATGGTTATAAACATGAATTTTGCAAAATGCAAGCTGATGGAAAGTAGTGATTTTTGATAATGGGGAATAAAAATATGAATTGTCATGTTATACATAATAATAATTAACCTTCTATGAGGTAAAGATTTGAGCATTGTTCTAAAACACTGGAACTTTCTTAAGGCCACAACAAAATAACTACTCTATTTATGCAACATATACAGAAAATATGTATATTTAAACAATACTTATCACAAATGAATTAAAAATAGATAAATTAAAGGAGGAACAATCTACAGTATCATAACATTACCTGTGATCATGTATCAGACTTTTAATTTAATACATGTAATAAATATTATTTCTCTTAAATGTTTTATATTTTGTGAAAAAGCAACAGCCCCCAACACCCCTCACCCAAAAAAAACAAACATCCCAACCCACAACAAAAAACCACAACACAAACAGTATTAACATGAATCAAGGGAAGTAACTACAGTTGTATTTAATCAGCAAGCCAAGAGTTAACTACCATTATATTAATATCTCTGAACCTTTTATGCACAAACCTAATAACTGTATTTCTGAAACGTAGTATCTAATAGCATACGTTTATGTGAATAGCACTGTTTTTTCTTAAAAACATTCTACATATTTTTATTCATCTATTATTCTGTACATCACAATTCATAAAGTTATAACATTCATTGGACTATGTCTAAAACCTTGTTATGGAATACTGACAAAATATAATGGACATACAAAATTTGATAATTAACTAGTCTTAAACATCAAATTTAAGACCACATAATCATTCTGTACCTGTGCTTGATGAAGCTTTAAAATCAAGATAAAACTTAAAATCAAAATCTACAATTTAACTACATGTTAAATTGTATGGCATTGTAAGTCTTTGATTTTCATGTTTAAATTATTAGTCGAGACTAAAGTTTTGTACTTAGTATAAACAGATTTCTGTTATAGAAATCACATATTAGACAAAGTCCATTGTTTCCACACAAATGTCATTATTAAAAAAAAAAGATAAGACGACATCTTTGCAACTACAGTTTGTATGTGTTTATTTACCTTCAAACATCACAGTTGTCCATCTTCTTATCTGTGAATGTCACAGTTTTTTGTCTTGAGATGCCTTTGAAATACTTCTCTCACTGCATGTGTTTTACTTGGTTTCTATCATCTTGTTTTTCAAAATGTTATTGTTGTGGCTTCCTTCACATTGGGCATCGCACCAAGTGCAAGTCCTTGAGATGGCTCATTATCACAAACTATGCTCTCACCCAGCATGCAGTAGACAGTTTGTTATTTGTTGTTTCAGAAGTTTGTCATGTCTTATACCTTAATGTTGTTTATTTTTTATATTATCAAACTTTTACGATGAATTATCTCATTAAGGCTAAGTCTGAATTATTTCTTTAAGACTAAGTCTGAATTATCTCATTAAGACAAAGTCTGAATTATCTCATTAAGACTAAGTGAATTATCTCATTAAGACTAAGTCTGAATTATCTCATTAAAACTGAATTATGTCATTAATACTAAGTCTGAATTATCTCATTAAGACTAAGTCTGAATTATCTCATTAAGACTCAGAATTATCTCATTAAAACTGAATTATGTCATTAATACTAAGTCTGAATTATCTCATTAAGACCAAGTCTGAATTATCTCATTAAGACTAAGTCTGAATTATCTCATTAAGAGTAAGTCTGAGACAAAAAACAAGAGGTGCATTATTTGTATTTTTGTGTTATTTTCAAACTTTATATAAATTTACAGTTTCTTTTGTTATTAATTAATGTTATTGCAGTGCAAAACTTATAATAATAATAAGAATAAGAATAATAATAAACATGCATGGATTATAAAAGTTAAATACATTTTAAAACATTAATTAACATTATAATTTTCAAAATAACCTTTGGTGATTTAGAGTTCTCACATAATGACTCAAGTTTATTTTGACAGCCAGAAATTTTCAGTGAGAAGGTTTGCCATTTAATTAATGTGTTCTTTGTTTTTTTTTAAAAACATTAATTATCAACAGTTTTAACCTTTAGATGACAGGATTAATTTTGACAAAAGTTGGGTAAAGTGAATACTGGTATAATAGACAGCTTGAAACAAATGCACAACAAGGTTGATGAAATGTACCAGATTCATGACATTTAAAAAAAAGTTACATATTCACCATTTACGAACTTCAGTAAAAAAGGAATAAAATTTCTGTGGATTATAGACTTCAAGCGTATTCATAAGGGAGTTAACTCCGGATGTGTTGTTGTTGCTATTGGTTGTATTGAATAATATATTCACAAGCCTGGAAATATTTTTTTGAGACATACCTGTCAAAATGTCCTATGTCAATCAATTTGTGCTGGTCAAAAACGAAAACGTACCTGTCACCAAATTCAATTGAAATTTATATAATTTAATATTAAAATAAATAAATATTAGTTTTAAACAATAAAGTGTTTTTTTTATTACACACCTCATCAGAGATACTTCAACTTTCGAATTATCTTCATGTTTCAACCACATGGACGCATTTATTTGTATCAAATCGTCACTTATCCATTTCAGCAATGTACTCTGTATAAGCAAAAAAAAAAAAATTGCAATATAATATACTGTGAAAATCGCGAACATACTAATACTGCCACGAATTCATTTACACGCGACATTATTTCCAGTTTGGCTATGAACACTGTACACTAAATTCGTAATACATTCAACAAGTTATCAACATTTCATACAAACACGGATTTCAATTTTCTTTGTATTTACAAAGATTATATGTGATTATTCATTAATAATTATGAATATTCTTAGTTAATCTGAACAGAAACTTAAGGGTACAATCAGTAAATACTATTTGTCTAAAAAGTTGCATCATGCACGTGTTCAATCGATAACAGGTCTTATCGGAAATATATATAACACGTGGATAGTATGCTGATAATGTCAAAGTGTGTAAATGAAACTGTAACTGAAAAGAGTTTGGTAAATGTTCCTTTTTTATTATTGGGGGATGTGGTGATGAAAATAATTCCTCACGAAAAAGTACAATGAAAGCTCGATCTAATTTTTTTAGCCGCGAAAATAAATTGAATATAAGGTACTAAAACCTCATGTTCTAACAAGCTTTTTATCAAAAGTTGGAAGGGTTGAATATGAGGTATCAACAGAACTACAAGTACTGGGAGGCTAAGATTTTTTTGGAAAAACAATGCGATTTTGTTCAATGTCTTGCCTTCATGACCAATCACGTGACATCAGCATGCTACGTTCAAGCACATGCCTGACGTCACATATTTTAGCAGCATATCCAAATCCCATTTAAACCGCTAATTCTATATTATCAACTAATATCATTTAATGACACTGATGGGGGGACAGGTGGAAGTTAAAACAAAAATCATCAAAAGTTTTGGTGACTTCCAGCTAATGTTGCGGGTTATTTAGGTCATTCGCAGGTTATTTCGGAATATGTTGGCCGATTGCGGATTCGGGGAGTTCAAAGTATTATTTATAGAGTCATCAAGTTTGATCGGGTCTATTAATAGATTTACCTGGTAAATACAGTAGTGACTGTTCAGTTACCGCTAGGCATAAGTAAGCATGTGTATGATCTTGAAACTCCTCAAAAATATGCATTTTAAACGTACAGCATCGAACTGATTACACACAAAAACAACTGATTTTGTGGCAGACAAAAGGACCGCTAAAATTAAATTTGTGACTGTCAAAACTTGACAAATGACAATTTTGTACCGGACAATGTCCGTGACCAAGCACTTATTTCCAGGCATATATTCAGGACTGGTGTAGAAAATTCATAATTCTTACAGATCATAAATCATAACATTTTTCATCCAATAAATTAATAATAAAAATAGTTGGGATCTTCATTTATTTCACACGTAAGTGGAATATTAATGTTATCTTATCTCATGGCATTTATTGCTAAACACATTTTTATCTTATCTTAAACCAATACATTAATACATGTATGATGGTGCTGTAGATTGATGATTTACAGTTGATGTAACTGTTGAGAAGATTAGCCTATCCAGTTTAAATATTTGTTCATTTCTTGCTCCTAAAGCATGTCAGATTTGTTTTGGTAACTTCCTTTATATGTTCCTTGCAAAGATTAGATTTCGCATTCTTTTTATATCATCAAGCAATATATATGTATATAAATATACTATAAAGCATGAAATTAATGCTAGCAAGAAATTTGTGTGATTAATTTATATATAAATGCATTTTAATTGTACCCAAAGTATACTGCTGGTTTTAAAAAAAGCAAGATGCATCGATAAAATATAAATATTTGTGTAATCCTATCATGTTGCATTAATTTTTTGATGCATCACTTTCATGATTTACAGTAGACCCTACTAACTGCAGAAGAATTTAAGAATCCCGTGTGGTTTAACTGTTGGTGTTTCATGTAGCCGATAACCAGTTTTAAATCAAGTCTGTAACATTACATTGTATGTACGTACAAGGGAATTAACTCTGGATACTTTGTTGTAAGTTGTGACTAGATATAGTATATTTTATACATTGTGTTAATTTATATTTTAACTCATAGGTAGTAAGAATGCTTTAGAATTGATCAGATGGAGCTAAAACCATTTTCATGTGATTCTTTGTTCTTAAAATATTTGTTTGCCTTAGAGATGTTTTATTTCTCTGTAAGAACTGGTATTTGAATTCTGGTTACACTTACATACAAGTACTGTATTACTTTTTATGTCAGTTCAAAATCCAAGAGGGTCGTTTCTAAACATAACACATTTTTATTTACTTAATCCACTTAATGTTCACACATGCCTATTGTGAATGCAAACTCAATCCTTGAGAATATACCAACAAGTGTAAGAAGCAAAAAAAACTTCCTTGGACGCAGCTGTATTGGGTCAGATGTGTTATGAAAGACTAACAAAGTGGTTTTATTGACTTGGATCATCTGGAATTTGGTTGTAATACTGTACTATTTTAGTGTTTTTCAGTTTTTATGATTTTGTTTTTGAAAACATCTTAGTACAATAGTGAGTAAGATTAACATTTGTTTAACCTAAAGGATACTGAACAAGTGTTGCTGGTGAATGAAATTTTTTTTGTTTCACTATGAAAACAAATTTAAAATTATGACTGAAAAGGTGATTATTCAACTTGTCTGACTAGCAAAATGCTGATAATATGAACTGCATAAATCCAATTTCATTAGTAGGTTTTTAGCTGAAAGTGGAAACACTTGGACCTTTGTATTTTCAAGACCTTTTTCATAAATATTTTGAAAAGATCCTTTTTACCAAAATGTCTAACATAAATGAACAAAGCAAGATGTTCAATATCCGATCTTTGTACTGCAGTCAATTTAACTCAAAATGCAAAAAATGAAAACAAAAACAAAAGATCCTTGATAAATGGTTATCTTTCACGCCAAAAGAGACTGAAATATAGGACCTATTCACCACACACATTTCTAAGAGATTCCATTTCTGAATGCTACAAATTATTTTTCTAAATAACGTAAATTCTTCAATCCAATAATAAAGCAAAATATTATCTAAAGTCACTGAATGAGTGGTAATTAAAGAAATAAAAAATGTTCCTGTTTTCAATAAAATCAGTCTGTGTTTGAGCTTACTAGGATCTTCCAAGAGGAAGTCTTTTGAAAAGGGAGCTAAGAGATGTTCTGTAGGGATATTGTGAGTACATAGTTCTAAAGAAGACCATTATTGATACGTGACCAGTGCTTTAGCAGTTTATTGATTCTGCCTTAAGTCTTGCTGACTCAACAGATGGAGGTAGAAGGAAAAAGTACATTAGTTTTCTGAGATATTTTATTTTACTACTACATGTATGTCACTGCTAGAATCAAGTGTTAAATGGCTAATGTGACAATCATAGTTCGTCACTGTTAGTTTTTATTGGAGTCGAAAAGTCTTAATGATAATCATTGCAGCTTCCAAGTTTTTTTCTCTTGAGGTAAAAATATTTGCTTTTTGTGAAGTGTATCTGCCTCTTTAAATTTTTATGCGTACATGTACATTTATCTTATTTCCTGAAGTATGAATAGAAAATTAAATTAAATAAGTGATACAGCTAATGCTACCTTTCTTATTACATTAACTTTTTATGTGCTGCTCCATTTCTCAGAATAAATAATGTGGATCACAGCAGCAACTTTGGATATTTATTGCAAGATGATGAACATGACATACATGTAGTTGGCAACTTATAAGCTGAGACATGCTTCATATGTGACATCATGTTGCAAAAGCACAGGCTTATTTTTGCAGTACCGGTACCAGTCAGAATGTCCAGTATCAGTCAATTTGTGCTGATCATTACAGATTTTATAATGTATTTTTAAATTATTATTTAATTTAGCCCAGTTTCTGTATTAAACACAAACTGCACCAAGTTAATTTTTTATAGAAAAATAGATTTTCATTAAAAGTTAAAATGAGAGTGTCAGACAAAATGACTGACAAAATTATCTTTGTGATTGACAAATCTTCGAAAATAACAAATTTGTATCAGATAATGTCTGTGAGCAGCCACTTATTAGCAAGTCTGCAGCATGAATGAGAAAAACTATGAATAAATAAACTTTTCCTTATTTTTGATCGATTTGAGAATAATTAAAATGATTAGGACTTTAGTTTTCTGAATTATTGTTTTGAAGTCATTATTCAATTATATAATCATGAATGTGTTGATGACAAATGGAATATGATGACTATATACATGTAGCTGGTCAAATGAAAAAGAGTTTCAGTACAAATCAAATTTTCAATTAATATATTTCTTGTCAGTTCTGTAGGTCAACTATCTGTGAAACTATACCTTTAATAACTAACTCTACTTTTCAGGCATTTTATCAAGAAAATAAATGCTGTTTTGTAGTACTGGTTTTTAAAATTTTATAATATTATATATACTTAGTCTCAAACATATCAGTTATGGTTTTTTTTCTTATTCTTGCTTTGATGGGTGTTACTGAAAGGCAAGACAATTTACATTAGGTGTTCTTTTTTAATTGTGGAAGTGCAGTGTTTCCATTTTGTTTTGGAGTAGCAGATTGGTGGTACTTGTATTTATTTTCGTGCTAATATCCAATTAAGGTTCAAGCACGCTGTCTTGGGCACACAACTCAGATTCCTGTGCTGTCTGTCCAGGACAGAGATTAGTGTTCGTAGAAGACACGAAACCCGCTGATTTTCTATAAACAGCAAGGGATCTTTTATATGCACTATTCCACAGACAGAATAGCACATACCACGGCCTTTGTTAAACCAGTTGTGGACCACTGGTCGGTGTAAGTGGTATACACCTACTCACTGAGCCTTGCGGAACACTCCCTCTGGGTTGAAGCCGAAACTGAGATTAAAAATCCCATGCCTCGACTGAGATTTGATCTCAGTACCTATCAACCTCGAGTCCGATAGCTTATCCATTGCGTACTGTATTCTGCTGTATCAGTCAACGTGCTAGACTGTCTAACTGATACAGTTTCTGATCGAAGCAACACCTGCAATTAAGAAAATGTCCACGACAAAATAAATGCTGTGGAGAAATAGTGTCCAAGGCATTTTCCACAGCACTTTTAGCATAATATACTTTATTTTTATTAATAAGAAAAAAAAACGCACTCCTTGAACAAATAAATTAGTCCGCTGCAAAAAAAGTGCCTCGGAGAATGAAAAAATCCGCGGCAATCTCCACGGCATTGCCGGCAGCCGCGGGCAATTTCAGGGGTTGTCTAAGTGAGGCTACAAGAGGTCCGAATCCTACCTCAAATAAAAGAAGCGTCATTTCTATTTTTTAAATTAATTTAATAGTATTTATGTTAATATACTTGAACCCCTAATAGCCGAATTTTATTTGTTTTGTGCTGAGAAGTCTATGTCTATATAACGCATTAAAAAAAATACGAGTTGTTTGTTTCCATCATAATGAACATGATTGCATTTTCCTTTCAGTATATTAAGGCGCAATAGCAAAGGCATCAACATCAGTTTAAACAATTTGTTCCCATCTGTACTTCAATACAAATTAACCTCTTAATAAAGAATTATTGCGTTTTTTCTGCGGTGAATCAAAATACACACCAATACATTACTAATAAAAATAAATTTTATTATTATTTTCTACAAGTCAACATTACCATAGCGATTGAACGAAAGACGTGTCAACCCAGATCAAACAAGAATACATCCAATAAAAAATGTATTCTGATAATTAATTATAAGATTATATTCTCTTCGATGGTTACTATTTTCTAGGAGACAACTTTACTATGAAGCGATCGAAATCGAGACGTGACAATCTATCGTCAAAAAATATTCCCGATAAAACTTGTCTATTGATAACGAATTATAGATATTTCGTCTTCTATATTTACTTGAAGCTAAAACGGTAGCATGTCCGCCTGTGAAGCGGTCGGTCGTCGGATTGATCCTTCTCAGTGGACTATTTTATTTTGGGCTATTTTCTGTTCCAATCAGTGGCAACAACTGGTTCATCAAAGACCGTGGTATGTGCTGTATTGTTTGTAGGACAGTGCATATAAAATACCTCTTGCTGCTTACCGGGAAGAGTAGCCTAGGTGAGGCAGCGGGTTTCTTCTAAATAAATATGTCGGAATGACTATATCATTGACGTCCAATAACCGATGATAAGATAAAAAAAATCAATGTGCTCTAGAGGCGTCGTTAAATAAAACAAACTTTACTTTCTATATTTACTATTTCCTATAAGACAACTGTACCAAGATGCGATCGAAATCGAGACGTGACAAGCTAGATCGTCAAAGAATTGCGTTTTGTTGGAATAGTGGACCCGAGGACTCTCCTCGTTATACCATTCCGTGGCGATGTTGGTGCATCCAGCTCATTGACAGGCCTCCAGCTCTTGAGACCTGTTCTTGTAGTGGCTTCTTGCAGGTTTCAACGACTCCTCTGGCCCTCTGCAATGATGTTGAGCATCCTTTCAACCTGCATAAGTGATGTTGTAACAAACTTATAACAATAGGTAATCGCTCTGAAAGTTTACAACTCGCCAGCAAGTTGGCACTGAAGAAGATCATTTAAGTGTACGCAGAACTGTGGAATCTGAAAGAGTTTAACAATAACAAACTTACGGTCAGATTAATTGATATTTATTGTATATATGGATATTGAATATATTCATAAGTGTATGACATTCATGTTTTATTGGATTGTCACTTGAAATATGTCTAGTATGTGCAAAGATGGAGTTTAAAATATGTAATTGTTTTTAAGTAACGTTGATTAAAAGTAATACGAAGATCAAACAACAATGTAATTAATTATGATGTATTTGTCTTCCTTTGTAACACACACACGCACACACAGACACACACATACACACGCATACACACACAGACTCAGGCACACACACACACTCCCACACGCACATTACAATATGCAGAATAAAATAATAGCTAAAAAATCCATATTATCCGCAAAATAAAATAAAATCCGTTGAAACAAAATACTTGACATAAAGACGGTGCTCCACAAAAGTGGGCCATAACATGCGCCCCTTTTGCAAACACATCGTTGTATGACCGTTTTGATACACTTTCAATTTTCTGAATTTTTTCTGATCTCTTGAACTTCCCATAGACTAGCCATTAAAACCATTCTTGTTAAGTTACAGTGTAACATGATTTACCAAATAACCATGGCAGTTTACATTTAGACTCAAAATGAACTGTACTTTTTTCCAAGTCAATAACCACCTACAGATAACGAAATACAGAAGAATAAATCGAACACAAAGGAAAAGAGCAAAACATAATTAGTATTGTCAATCAATATCATATATCAATGTAGATATGTTTCAACTGTTGTTCATTTAATTTAATATAGTTTTACATTGACAGAACATTCTGATATGATAAACATGAACCTTTTGCACTTATTTAACAGAGATTCAGTTGGCTCCAACAAGTGTTATAACAATATCCTTTCTATTTATATCCTGTTCTCAAATGCATCTGTGAATATATTACACCTCTTATTTGATGTTCAACAGTCTCGCTGCCAAAGTAAATCTTGTGTGCTAATAATTATGATACCGTATGCATGTATACGTCGCACTGTGGAAATTCAATACAAGCTTCAAATATTAGCCAAGTTAATAATGCCAAATAAAATATTAATGCTTGCTATATATGATTAATAGTAACTAGTATATACCATTCGAAAATAATTATTTAACAACAACAATAACAAAAACAATAAACACACAGACACATGCACATACACACACACACACACACATACACACACAAGCACACACTCACACACACACTCACATACACACAACCACACTCATATACATACACACACACACACACACACACACACACACACACACACACACACACACACACACACACACACACACACA
>JAULBS010081808.1:0-18984 GCA_032355785.1 Symmetromphalus regularis | reverse complement strand
TACAGTATACACACGGCCGCCGGTTGGAAAATGTACTTATAATTACCATTCAGTTGCTAAAGTTTCGTACACACTTTGTTCTGTAAAGAGTTAAGAGACTACGTTTCACGACTTTACAGTATACACACGGCCGCCGGTTGGAAAATGTACTTATAATTACCATTCAGTTGCTAAAGTTTCGTACACACTTTATTCTGTAAAGAGTTAAAAGAGACTACGTTTCACGACTTTACAGTATAAACGTAACTGCTAGTTAGAAACTGTACGGTACTTACATGGCGGGGGTATGTTTGACTTTTCAAAAAGGAAAGGATAGTTTACAGTAACGGAACCAGAGGAGGATTCAGGGAATCAGGACTCCCCCCTTTTCTCGTATTTAATTTTTTAAACTGTATTTTTCTGGTGGAACGATGTGACAATTAATCACATTTGGACCCCCTCCTTTCGGAAAGCCTACATCCGCACCTGGTTTATTTAATGACATTCCATCACATTGGCTGATGAGAGGCTATTAGGAGTATTTGTTATACGCTATTCATTAAGAAAACCCGTTACCTCTACATAATCTCCACCCCACTCCCCCCCTTTCGATTAGTACTATATGGTCTTTTATATGCATTCCTAGAAACAGGACAGGACATACTACGACCTTTGTTACACCAATTGTGAACCACTGGCTGGAACGAATAAGTGTGCAAATTTACAGGAAATTAGCGATTGTCGGGAGAACCTGAAATTCAGAATCAGTATGTTGGATCTGCCCCTGAGTTAAGACATAAATAGCACGGTTAGGTATATTGAAAATATGTAGATAATTGCCCATAAACTATTATTAAACAATAAGGTGAATCATCAAACATTCCTTTCCTTTTCTTTTGAATTTTTTTTGTTTAACGATTCCCCAGCACATTGTTTATTCTTGAGAGTTAGGTGTCTGACATGGTATTCTGTGAGGAAACTCGCTACCACCACATAGGCTACTCTTTCCGATTAGCAACAATGGATCATTTTATATGCGTTTTCCCACACACAGGATATCACATACTACGGCCTTTGAGAAACCAGTTGTGGATCATTGTTCGGTGCAAGAGCATTTGCGGAATACTCACTCTGGGTTGGAGCCGGTACGGATATTAAAAATAACATGCCTCGACTGAGATTTGATCCCAGTACCTACCAGCCGTGAGATCGGCAGCTTAACCACTGCGCCACCGAAGCTGGCTCTTGGTCATACCAAGGCAAGAGGTCACTCTTCAGCATCTCCGATTCCGCATAGCTCAACAGTTGTAGTTTGACCTATTTCTAGTAGTTTAAAGTCCTTACCAATTTGGCTCAGGACCAAGCCGTCATTTCATCCAATCTACAGGCCATTATTGCATTAATAATATTATACTAGATGCCGAGCAATAGTTGAAGGTCAGCACAATTTAAATACATGGGTGGCTTACGGCTAGATGCAGGGGCGGAACAGCGGGAGGTGAGTGCATGCGATCTTTAATGTATTAAAATACTGTTTTCACGATGGATTAAGCCGAACAGATCAAAGGCGTGGATGGACTGGGCAGTAAGTGGACGGGCAGTTAGTGGGAGGTCCCAGATTAGGTAAAGTGAAGCATGAACCATCGTGGTAGGAGTAGTGAGAATAAAGGAGGATAAGTGAAAGTAAGCTATCCAAGAATTTGTTTGCACAGAAATTGGCATGCTAATTTTACATTCATCCCATAAATGTTTCAAGCACGAGTACTTGGCATATTGGTACTATGTAAAAGAAAATTGCACCTATTTACTGTTGAGATAAAAAAAAAAAAAGGAAAATGACAACAACGTCTCATACATAGGCCCTACCCACCAATCAGGCCCGTAGGAGGAGTGAGGGGACTCAACGCCCCACGTTTTTCGCCAGTTTTTATTTTTCGTAAAGATTCCTTTTTCCAGTCCAACATTTAAGGTACAGAAACTTACAAAGCCTTTTTTTTTCAGCCCCTCACTTTGAAAATCCGTCCTACGGTGCTGGCAGTGTATGTAATATCAGGGCCCGCGGAGTGCATTTGAAAGGGGGTTGGGTGGGTACCGAAGAGTAGGTAACTGATGGGCTGCAGCGTTCTTGCAGTAATCCCCTCGTACTTGAAAACACTTCGGATTTGGGCTACGGTACTTTATTTTGTCATCGCGCCTGAAAATATTTTTATTCAGGAAAAACGAATTTTGTGATTTTTAAAATTAGTTGTACCCCCATACTCCGCGGTGCTTGAATATTGAAAGTCCGGGTCACTTCGAACACACCGTAATGTTAGTTGGTAGCCTACACTACAACCAACATACAGGAACTCATTTAGATTAGCAGTTAGGAATATTTTATAATATTATGCACTTTTCAACAAACAGGATACCAAACAGCACACTGTGACCACCTTTTAAAAACCCAATCATGGACCACTGACTGGAACTCATTACATGCACCTGTGAAATGAGTGAAACAACGTAAGTGGTTGTAAAGTAAAGTTTGTTTTTATTTAACGACGCCTCTAGAGCACATTGATATTTAGCTTATCATCGGCTACTGGTCGTCAATCATATGGTCATTTTGACATATTTATTTAGAGGAAACCCGCTGCCTCCACATAGGCTACTCTTTTCCGATAAGCAACAAGGCGTCTTTTATATGAACCGTCCCACAGACAGAACAACACATACCACGGCCTTTGATGAACATGTTGTGGACCGCTGGTTGGAATGGAAATAGCCCAAACTGCAAATGGGACCACTGAGAAGGATCGATCCGATGACCGACCGGTTCACAGGCGGACACAACCATTTAAGCTACATCCCGCTCCAGTAAGTGGTTGTATTCCTCATCAGTGAGTCTTCCTTGTGTCCTAGTCAGGATAGACTAAGCAGGCACTACGTAACGATTTCACTGGTGCACGCATATACATTATATATATATATAATTAACAGCCTGTTTTATAAACAACTTTACGTTAGTAAGTGATGTTATTTACAGCGCTCATATCAGATATCAAACTGTTTATGTTCATGGTTGACATCCATATCTTAGAATCAGTCTTCAGTTAATTATTGTTACAGACACGTGCACCTAATTGAAACAAATGTTCGTTCTCGGAAAAAGAGGGCTACGTGGCAGCCACAGGTTTCTTCCCATACTAATCGAAGAACTTCTGTCTATGCTATGCCATAGCTGAGCTGCAACACCAGAAGTTGGTTTTGGAAACTTATTTGAATTCATTTCACACACACACACACACACACACGCACGCACGCACGCACGCACGCACGCACGCACGCACGCACATACACATTAATAAATTAAAAAAACCGCACCCAAAATATAAACACTGTCAAATGAGAACCAAATACTGTAATTAGTAGCAGATACTGAAACTTTTAGAAGACGTAAGGCCATTTTTGCGAAGTCTTTCAAGCAAACACACAATTATTGAATTTGTTTCAATGCGTTCGCAAAGCACAATAGTCGTTCCTATAGCAACATGGTTTCACCAGTCGTTCATGTATATCAATGCACTCTGGTCATTCCTATGGCAATGTTTCAAATATGATGACATTGATTTTCTTTAACAATGATTATTTCGTTTCATTTAATGTCTTTGTCTTCAAGATGATGGAACTAATGGCGTGCCTCGGTCGTAAGCCGTGTCAAATTATTGGTTACACCAAACAGTAATCGTTTTAGCCATGCATTTCTGTTCCTTCTTATTTAACGTATGAGAACATACGACTCTTGTAGAAGATACAAATGACATTTAATGTGTAATGTGTCTAGTGTCCTCAATGCCTGTCCATGGTCAGTTATTATGGTTGTGATCACGAGTAGCTGTCAGTTGTCCACAACTTTCTGGCACTGGCTTAACACAATTACCGGGAAATGTCACAATCATAATCGTGCTAGTTTCACTTGTGTTGGATTGGGACACTGGATTCGTTTTGTTAGATCAGTTGGATTTGTATTCTTGGACCAGTTCACTAAAATAATGGCATGTGTGGGTATTTGGTTATTTTTCCAGCATGACGTTCAGGATAGAATGGCTTTCCTGAGCTCTTCGTGGCCATTTCACTGGTTCCAAATGTTCTCATTGGATTTTACATAAAGCATAAAAACTAGTCTATTGATCAACCGCTAGCTATTTGGTCTTGAACATAATCATTTTGTTTGTTCTTAAAGTTTAAGTTAATTTATTTTGTTTTAAAAATATATTTTAACATCTGCAATAGGTGAACATTCAGCATAAGGTTTTTTTTAAATTTTTTAAATAAATTTTAAACTTTTTTGTTTGTTTTGTCTTTTTGTCTTTTTTTTTTTTAAAAGGCAGTAGAATTTAATATTTGCGCATAGAGAGTTGACGATATGAATTCCATTTTGCATTAGTAAAATATGTTATAATATGCGAAGTAGACATTGTAAGTTTAACAGAAAAAGTAGTTTATATAATAGATTGAAGTGTTGCCTGTCCACAGTTCACGAGGTTTGAGACCGGCGGTCAGGATGTACTGAACTGTTAAACTCAGCATGACTCTTGCTGAATTCAGTTATTACATACATTATAATTATATCATAATTTCTGAGTTTTTCTCTTCAGATTGTCATCGATATCATTCGTTATGGATGAATCAGGACGGAGTGGTGTTGACCGGTGTGGTCGCTGCTGGCACCAAATAGATTATACAGATGTCAGCCAAATATCACCGACTGAGGAAAAGGAACACCCAATCTTGTGAGGATCTCCCGCTTCGTAGATCCCCGGAACACCTGCCACGACGTAGTTCTTATGAGGACACCCAGTCTCAAACATACATGGTAACTGTATAGAACCGTACATCAAAATTCCTTTGTTCTAGTTTTTTTCTAAATAGTCTGACTCACTCTTTTGTTTAGGCGAAATTGGTGATGGAAATTTGCTCCAAATCAATTTCAACTTTTCGACCGAGCTTCAAAATTTTAGTCAAAACGACTCGTCCAGACCAAATAAATATCAAACACAAGTGAAAGTAATTGTTAGGAATTAGGGCTTAACCACTAAAATAAGTATTTTTAATACAATAGCTCGTTTTAACCACTTAGGTTTTTCTCACTCTTTATTTTTTTGTCACTTTTCCGCCCCGGATTAGGTGCCTTCCTCTTAAGGTGCAGAATCCGGGGGGACATGCCCGAACCAATATGGATGTGGGCATGTGAATAATACTTCAAGTCAAGTCAATAAAAATATGCCACCATATAAAAATAAACTTTCAGAATGGGCATCAATTTAAACTATTAAATTATTTATATACACAATGTATAACTTGCAAGATGACATTTTAATTAATATTAGAACACTTAGAAAAAGTACCAAAGGCTTAAAACTAAGTAATCAATCAATCTGGAAGGCTAAAAGTACAAACAAAATAAGTTTTTATTTGGATATTAATTAATGGGAGAAAAGATTAAACTTTATTAGGGTATCAACATATGGAATAATTCAGAATTCTCTATTATTATTCAGATACTTGCAGTTTCTACACAAAAGCATTCCAAACACTGGTGAATTTATTTTATGAGAGCTTTCAAATCTGTGAGAAGCAGTAAAAAACCTTAATATTAAATAAAACACCAAATCATATTCTGTTTTGATAAATTTGGCACAATAATAAATTTACTTTGTTAATGGTGAAAAATACATTCAATACCATAAAATTTGGTTTCATATTGTATCGGGCGATATTTCCATCTGCCAGCCTGACAGACGTTTACATTTATACTCACACTATGTTGTTTTGGCCGTCAACTTTTGATTCGGCCAGCAACCGTTATAGGTTTTATGAACCAATATGTGCCAGCAGTAATTTCACCCAATTTCAACCCCTGTATATATATTTTTTGTATAAACATTAAAACTACATGACCATGACATTATACTTGTATGTAATACATTCATAAACATATAAAAAAAAAATTGAATATTTTACTATGAAAAGAATTAACACAATTATGAATAAGTAACGGCATTAATCAAAATATTGTAATAATTTATGTTCTTCCAAACAATACAGTAAAATGTGATATTTTCTATAACACTGTTATGTACCAACTGTAAATACCAAGGCCTAAATTAAAATGTTTATTATTTTGCCTCCAGTAATCTAACTTATAAATGTTTTCCAATTTTAATCAGACACCAGCCCCCCTTCCCCCTACCCTCCAAACACCACTCCTCCGACTCATTACATCTTTTCATTCCTTCATGGAGAAAAACAAGGTAAATTTCCAAAATATCTAATCAATACTGAAAAGAAAGGCAATGTTGAGGGGACAGAAATATTTTTTTAATTTAGGCCTAACTTGTCTCCAACTAAAAGAATCATGCTAATAAGGAGAAGGCCTTTAAGTTACTCAACTTGTGCCTTATCCTATTGTTTAACAAAATAAAATGTTTTCAATCAACCAAAACACATATAGATTAAACTGCAACGAACATGCCAAAGCTTACCTGGGCATGATAGAGACTGAGGCTGCGAGCCTTGTGCAGCGGAATCAACACTTTGGTCAGAAACTGTTTGTGCTCAATCTTTAGAGGTAATGCAAATCCGTTGATAATGCTGAAAATGAGATTTTGAAATGTAGTGCAAAGAAGCATGCTAACATACCTGCGCATGAAACAGACTGAGGCTTTTGGCCTTGTGAAGAGGAATGAGCACTTTGAGGAGAAACTTGCGATGCTCAGCTTTCAGAGGTAAAGCAAACCCATTGATAATGCTGAAATTTAGCAGGTAGTAAATTGTTATAACAATTTTAAATAATACATTATATCTTCCACAACCTATGCAGTATCCTAGTTAGACATGCATGAACTCTGAACCAGAATCAAAGTTTCTACCAGAAGAGTAAATATCCATAACCAAAATGTAGAGCCACAGAATACTGATATATTTATAAAGTTTTATTTAATGACGCCTCTAGAGCACATTGATTTTTATCTTATCATCGGCTATTGGACGTCATTCATATGGTCATTCAGACATATTTATTTAGAGGAAACCCGCTGCCGCCACATAGACTACTCTTTCCGATAAGCAGCAGAGGTCTTTTATATGCACCGTCCCACAGACTTATTGAATGTACGTCATAGATCAATTATACTTTTTACAGCAATATTATTAACAAACATACAAAGGTTTCTATAATCCAATATAGTAAAATGTATTTTTTATATTTCGTTTTTATCTTACGATTGTCAAAACTGACCTTTTTTAATTTAAATACGATTAATTATCAGAATTTTATCTCAAAATTCCCTAAAAAGATTTTACAATAACCAGTCACTTAACTAATTAACAAACTTTTCAAGACAATTACCAAAAAAATACCTTAAATCTCTAGTGTTATTATTAACAATATCAGAATACCTTATATCATTTCTTACCCGTTTCAGATACGCCAGTATCAATCTAGAGATTAAAACACGAACGGATTAGTTGGAATTATACATTCTAACCTAATACGTTGATAGAAACGCGCATCATTTGTAAATTATACAAACGAGTATTATTGGAGTTCATCCCAGTCCACCACGGAAACAGACAATGCGTGATTATTACGCGGGCCGTCTCTGACCTCTGATACGAATCTAAACCCTTTCACTTTGAAAAAAATCAAATCTTGCAGCATTCGTGTTTTTTATAATCGTGAACAAACGTTCTGATGACATGAACAGAAATACTGAGGGCGAGTCATAAGCTGCTTTTCAGCTATTGTCTGTTGTTCTGGGAGATAGTTTTTGGTTTATGGAGAGTGGTCGTCTGCGGTGTAATTAATAAGGAGTATTAATAAGATAATGTTACGGACTTTTACGACAGACAAAGGTGCGACATTGTCTGTAATGCTTTACTCCTTACCGTGCAAATCTCCACGTCTCAGCTGCCGACAGACGAAGCTTTCGCGCTAATTTTCAACCATTCCAGACCGATTATTGCCCTTGTTAAAAACTCTCGAACAAAAGAGGTTCAATCATTTAAATGGAAAGGTAATGACGTAGCAAGAGAAAACATCACTTATTACGCTCAAGACGTCCTTGCGATTATTAGGGAAAAAACAATGCTGTTTTGGGATTGAACGGAACAAATAATGGCCGCTTAATGAATTTAGTGGCTCTAAGTTTTTAACTTGATCATCAGGCGAAACGGTTACTTAACGGAACCAATACCAACAGGGTCGTCACATTAACGTTAATCACGCAGGTCGTATAAAGATTATTAGTTTTTAATGATTCAAATTATGAATTGGCAAAGTTAAGCCAATCTTAATTAAGCCTACATTACTTTGACGCGCGAGTTAGGAGATGGCAGTTGTTGAAATGTGAGTTAATTATTTAATAGAGACTTAGGAGTTTCAAAAATACACGACATCGTGCATTAAATTATAGAACATTAAAATTATTGTTTTATTTTTAAATGTAAAAAATTGTCGTGTAAAAGTGTTACGAGAGAAATTCTAAACTTAAAAATTAATATACTTAGTATTTTATTGTTGGTAGTTAAATATTTTAAATTCTTGTCGTACATAGATTAGAATTTAAAAAATAAGTTTGTAATTAAAACATCCAAAACAATTTAATTAAATTACAATCCATGTAATTAAGATTACCATATAATATACATTACATTTTTGAAATATACATGTATATATAATTACTTAAATATATTTCTTATTAAAATATTTATTTTACTTAGATTAACATAAAAATAAATTATCATATAAAATAAACACTTAAAAATATTTAACTTAAAATATTAGTACATTATTATACTTTATAAAAATAAAATCGTTAAAAGTTAATTCTAATTTAAAAATACCAAACTAATATTCATATCAAAACAAGAAATAAAAGAACAATGTGTACATGTATCCGAATACGATGCACATTACGCCACGGGTCAGGTGCTCTTCCCTTAAGACGGGGGGGGGGGGGGGCAGGAAGGGCATGACCGGACCTTATTGGATCTAGACATGTTATAAAAAATATATGGACTGGACAACTGGACAATGGGCAGATTCCATAAAAACTTAATTTTATATGTTTCACTGTCAAGCAAGAACTGGAGATGTGAGAAAAAAAATCACAAATATTTTTAAATAGATGAAAATGGCTCCTCTATTATTTACGCTTAATGTGTAGAGACGTTTGTATATTTGCATAAATTATTTTAAAATTAAAAACCGAGACATTAGGGTTGATGAAGTATTATTTCTTATTATTTTATATTTAAAAAAAAAACTATTTCATCTCTAATGAATGGACGTGGAAAGGTCACGGGGTATATCGTTGAGAAGGTAGATGTTATGAGCAGGGTTGCTGGTGCGAGTATGACAGTGACGTATCGGCCATCTAGTGGCCGAGCACGTCAGACCAGGCTAGGAGAGTTCTGGAATGTCACTAGTCAGACTAACAGAGTTACAGCTTCGAAAGCTGCGGTGGCAGCCGTGGACTTCAAAGTGATGAGAAAAAAGTCGCCTGGTGCAACTGAAAAATTTCATTAACCTTACTTGGTTAGGTCAAACGGTTCAAGACTGGTAGGTCTATGGTTCTAGTCCCATCATAGGTATTGGTAATTTTGTTTTATTTCAGTAACGTTTCTAATACAGAATGATCTAATAAGCTCACTCATTGGGCTATTTCAATTTCCAACTAGTGGTCCACGACCGGTGTATAGAAAATTATTTGTTATATGCTGTCATTCAATACAAGCGTTCACATCGTCATACATCCGGTCTACACCATCACACAATATAGCATGAATACAGTGTTTATGCACGCCGTACACCGGATCCACGTCATATCTGTGGCTAGTTCTGAGTTCAATTCCCATTCAAGGCAGTGTGTGATCTTAGATTCTTTTGTTATTCGGGAGAGAGCCTCGGTGATCCTGCGGTAGAACATCGAACTCTCAAGTTGATGACAGTGGTTCAAAACCCTTTGGAGGCTGGCTCACACTTGACTATGTGTCAAAATAACAAAATGTTTGATGATTAATAAATCAATGTGCTCTAGAGGTGTCGTTAAACAAAACTAACCAAAAGAACCCCTGTTATTAAGGATGCTCACCCGAATCTATTCTCAGCTATGCACACTTATGAAGCGTAAGGCGATGCACACCGAATGTAACGGTTTCTATGGTTGGTTGTACTTATTTTCGTGCTTATATCTAATTAAGGTTCAAGCACGCTGTCCTGGACACTCAACTCAGCTTCTTGCGCTGTCTGTCCAGGAAAGAGGTTGGTGTTAGTAGGAGAAAACTAAATTGGTGTCTCAGTGGTGAAAGTAATGTGTGAGAAAGTCACAGGATACCATGTTTTTAGCAGTAGAAAATATATGTATGTGTGAAGGCGTAGTGACAGCCGAGTTATCACTCTAATCGGGGTGTGAGCTAGTGCATTTCTATCTAAACTTAACCATGTTTACTTCACGTTTGATGACAAATCTCACACATATTATTAACAAGTACATTTATGTGACTAAGACTGCTCTTTCATTGAAGCAAAACCATATGACTCATTGGGTGATAAAAAAATATATATTAACCCTATATCGTATGCACGGGAACCATTGATAATGTGTATTTGTTTACTATTGGCAGATATACTCAAACCAAAAAAGGAAAGTATGCACGTAATCAACAGTCATTTATTTCATAAACCAGAAGACATCCATGACAGAAATTCTGGAATTAGATAACCACACCATTTAGGAGGAGGTGTGTGTGTGTATGTGTGTGTGTGTGTGTGTGTATGTGTCTATGTATGTGTCTGTGTGTGTGTATGTGTATGTGTCTATGTATGTGTGTGTGTGTGTGTGCGCGCGCGCGCGCGTGTGTGTGTATGTGTGCGCGCGTGTGTCTGTGTGTGTCTGTGTGTGTGTCTGTGTGTGTGTCTGTGTATGTGTCTATGTATGTGTCTGTGTGTCTGTGTGTGTGTGTGTCTATGTATGTGTTTGTATGTCTGTGTGTGCGTTTGTGTGTGTGTGTGAGCGCGTGCGCGCACGTGTTTGCTGCCAGTGGTCCATTACTGTGTCTACCCCATGAAACAAAAACATTTCAACATGTAAACTTTCTTTTTTGGTTGAGTATATAATTTAATTTTTAATGTTGATACTCAAAATCTCACGATCATATTTGTAACGAATACGATATAGAGTAATCTTATTTATTTACAAACAAAAAACGTGTATATCCGTCATTAAGTCGTTCATCGCCTTATTTGTATTATAATTATTTATTTACAAATAAAATATTTTTAAAGAAGTAAACATTTAATGATCATTAAAATAGTTATTTTATTCCTAATATATCTTTTTTTCTCAAATTATTTCTGCATAAATGATTTTTTTAAAACAAAGTTTAATATAATCATTCGAATTGTTTATAATGCATACATACATATTACATGTATTATTTTACTAATCATTTAATTGTAAACAAATGTTTAAAACATAATAATCAAACTACCTATATCATACCCATTCTTAACAAATTAGTTAAATTTATATACAAATACATATTTTAAAAAATAACATAAATATTCATTAAATTTTTGTTTCGATACACACATTTTCAAATTATTTATATACAAATGTATAAACAATATAACACACACACACACACACATACACACACACAAACAAACACACACACACACACACACATATACACACATATACACACATATATATACAACTGTCTAAAATAATAATCAATGCTAAACCTACCCTAAATTAGAATGGCACGGTGAAACTCAAGGGATGTTTCTTATGGGATAAAAACACGCAGGGGCTATTTCTGTACCCGGTTTAACTAAAGGAAAATGAAAAGAAACTATCATCAGCACATTAGACAGGTAAACGGATATCGTTGAAGCTCAGAATATTTGTCAAAGAAATCGCGTAAATAATGTGCACTTATTGAGTTTACTTCTTCCCTTTACCTGAATATTTGAATAGCGACAATGGTACGTGATTGAAGTTTATGCTTGACTTTTGGCTCTAATGATACTGGCCCTGACAAGTAGGTAAAAACTATAGGAGAATATCACGCATGCAATGGAGCGGAAGTGTGAGATTTTTAAAGGTCTCATGCCGCACTTATGTTGGTCATATCTATAGTATAGATTATTACACCAGTCATGGTGCGGATAGTGTTACGAGGTCTGTACTCACCCGATACACGTTTCAGGTGCTACGAAACATGTACCCTTGTCCAACCACAATCGTTTGTACACTCTTAAGCCGTGTTCGTCGATTTAAGGAAAAAATATTTAGTATTATCTCTTGGTCATCGCGCTGCAATTACTTTGTTTTCTTACTTACTTAATTACTTACTTACTTACTTACTTAATTACTTACTTACTTACTTATTTACTTACTAACTTGATTACTTAATTACGTACTTACTTACGAACGTACTTACTTTCTTACTTAGGCTACTTATTTACTTACTTATTTAGTTACTTGCTTGCTTACTTGCTTGCTTGCATACTGACTGGCTGGGTGGGTGGCTGCTCGGGTGGTTGGCTGGGTGGCTGCTCGGGTGGGTGGCTGCTCGGGTGGGTGGCTGGGTGGCTGCTCGGGTGGGTGGCTGGGTGGCTGGGTGGCTGCTCGGGTGGGTGGCTGGGTGGCTGCTCGGGTGGGTGGCTGAGTGGCTGCTCGGGTGGGTGGCTGGCTTTTTGGCTGGCTAGCTGGCTGCTATTGTCATTATTATTACATTATAGACATTATTAAAATTTTCATTATAATCATCATACTATTATCATTTATTACACTGCGGTGGAGGATATAGACATGGGACATTTTTGATCTCCTCACAATGTGAGATACCGTTTTTGAGAGGTCATGACCTCTCATCGGGTGATCAAACTATTTTAACTGCCATTCATAAATTGCACTTATTAGACCACGTTCGTTGATTTGTTTCATTTTATTCTCCCCCCCCCCTCCAAATTGATTAAACAATACACACAAATCTCAGTTCATACGAGTAAATATCATAAAAGGCGTTTAAAAAAATAAATATTAAATAATAATAACAAATGTGTAGGCCTGTCACAGTAAACAAACAATAAACTGGCTAAGCAACAAGGGTTTTAGTACACGTGCCTACCAGTTCGTTCAAAAATAATAGAACACTTTTAACATCTCCAGAAAATACATTTTAAACAATAGCTATGAGTAAAAACGCAGTTATATTCGATGTAATTCTAGGCTAATCCAACACGCTAAATATTCTAAAATTGATTCAGGCGATAACGCCGATAAACAGAAAATGACGTCATTACAAATTAGACTATACGTAATCTCGGTAATATGAATGATGACGAAGCAACACACATTGCTACGTCACTGTTCTTTGAAGATTTTGTTGATATTACGTTTTATAAAAACAATATATTATTAGTTTATTAAATTTATTTTATTCATGTGACGAATATGCCTTTTTCTTTCTTCTTTTCTTGTATACTGTAAGAACTTTATAACTTTACGGAGTTGTATGTACTTGTTATTAGAAAGGAGCGAGCCGCCACTTAGAATCCGTACGCTGGCTTTTTTCGTTCTTTTTTTTGGGGGGAGGGGGGTTGTTGCTTTCTTCGATGTTTTCAATTGCAAAAGAAAATAACTTCAGTGTAAGGTAACTCAATAAATATAACTCGTGTGTTTTAAATTGTACATCACTCGTTTTCGCTCGTGATGTACGACTGGAACCACACTCTTAATATATTCCGTATCCTGCGGGATCTCGTTTTGTAATCTCTATGTTCGTTAGCATAATTACCACGATCATAATTATGTGTTACCATCGTCTTCACTAGTGATGCAGGATATGATTATAAAATGTGAAGAATAAAAATCTTATTATCATCAAAATCATTTCAGTAACTGTCAGACAACAATGATAACAGGTGCTGCTACTGCAGACATCACATTGGCCTCGTTCTGAGATAAATGTTAATATTAAAAACGGCCTATCACTAGGTTTTAAATTCAGTGTTAGGGTTTCGCACTCAAAATGTATGTAGTATGTACAGGGTTAAAGTGTTGATTTTAAGTGAAGGGAGGGTGTACGCTTTGATTTAAATGTATTTTGTCAGGACAATTTGCTTCTTTTGTAGCAGCATGTAATTTCAAACACCTGTGGATGAATAGGATATATATTTCCTTTTGATAATGCTAATTAAAGGTGTAACGTTTCATACGACCTGGCCGTCTAGTAGTGTACATAGTTTGATAACACACAAGGTAGACAGTTTTCATAAGTTCTCACTAATTTACTATGTCTTACACAAACGATGTGTTTTCACAAAACTCGCTAAGTCTGTAAAATATTGTTTCACCATTCTCGGTGCATACATAAGACGCGAGGTAGATATAAGATTGTAACAATGTGTAACAGTACATCAAACGTGCAATGTCTGTGTTTATTTCCACTTATTCAAATTTTGGAATTGGTCAGTTTTGAGAAAATGCTCTCAAATTGTAACTCAGATGCTGAATACCAACAGGCAAAAAAATAAGTTACGTTTGTTTTGTTTAACGGCGCCTCTTGAGCACTTTGATTTTTATCTTATCATCGGCTATTGGACATCAATCATGTGGTCATTCTGACATATTTATTTATAGGAATCCCGCTGTCGCCATATTGGCTACTCTGTCCGATAAACAGCAAGGGGTCTTTTATATGCACCGTCCCACAGACAGGACAGCACACACCACAGCCTTAGATGAACTAGTTGTGGGCCACTGGTTGGAACGGAAAATAGCCCAATCTGCAAATGAGTCCACTGATAAGGATCGATCACCAATAGGCAAGTTATTTTTAAACTTTGTTGAATACTGGTAGACCTGAAGGAATTGATTGTGTGTTTAGAGGAATATACTGAAACAGATTAGGTACGTTGTTTAATTTTTACCAAAAATAGTATACAGATTTATTATATTAAAACTCTGAATAAATAGTATTAGTTATCAGCTCCTTTTTATATAAAATCAGGTCCCTAGAAAACATACAATTTCTCATGAGGTGTAACAATAATATCTCCTGAATAAAAAGAAAAGTAACGAAAATTATTTCAAAACATAATTATTATAATCATATTTAAAGAAGTATTGTCTGGGCAACTGGTTATAAATTAGTTTTACTATTAAAGGCATTTTAAAAATTCAACAACTGAATTGCCATCACGTAGGAATGTTGAAAAACAAAAGTTGATGAATATTTGTTGAAAACATTAAAAAGTTTGTTGTTTTTAATGGAAGACACGCAGTTGTTTATATGACTCACATATCAACAAATGCTTTGGCGATAACTTAAATATATAAGAAGAGAAGCAAATATTGGTTTACAACATTAAATGTCATTATTAAAATAAACGTTTTTTCTCTGTCCATTGTCAGTTTTTCATACATGTACATGTATTTATAAACTGATCTTTGGTCGACACTTTCCGAAATTAATAATTGTTTGTGGATCGTATATGGTTGTTACAAGAAAATAGTCATGAATTCTAATTGAAAAAATAACTTTAAAATCCATAAATACAGTTAGAGTATAGTAATAATTTCTAAAAACCAACAGATGTTACACAATAAAGCATAATGAAAAATGTTTGAAAACATTAAACATAATAAAAATAAAACATTGTTGTTGCATTTGTCCGCGAACCGTATTAAAAATATACAAGTAAAACTATTTTAAAGATCTCGTGATATATTTATTGAAATTTTTGAAAAGTATCTAATATAATTTTAGTTAAAAATATAATTTTGATTAAAAATATAATTTTGATTAAAATTGTATGACTTATATTGCACGATATGGACTAAACATGGCGCGAAAGATACACAAATTCATACAAATCCCTCATGAATATAGTTTTGATTAGTTTTGTAGAAAGCGCAATTGTATCTGCAGACAATTTAGACCGAATTTGGCTTTCCTTCGTGTTGATCGGTTGCTGCTAAGTGCATTCACGATGAACCCGTTCATCACGTACAGGCGCGGATGCAGGATTTCTGAAAGGGGGAGGGGTCCAAATGTGGATTTCTGAAAAGGGAGTGGTCGAAAAGTGATGAGTGAATAGAAAAGGAGAAAACAATTGTTAATTTTCACGTCTTTCCACTCGGTAAAAGGTTTTTTTTAAATCTAGTAATGGTGTCCTTTCTCTCTTGATCCCCTGGATATGTCTGCAGAATATGTTGTTTTCCATAAATATAAGTTGCGTTCACATTTGAATTTCGAAGTTTGTCTTTGAAAACTAAACACTGAAAACTGACGGAGATACTCTGTATGACTGTATAATGCAGCAAGTTAAAGGAATATTGTCCAACGTATATGCAAATTAAAACTTAACTCAATTATTTGTGCTATCAAATTACCTTTATTTTAATCCATGATCCTTAAATTGCTTTTAGTAGTTAATTTAAGAATCATATTTAATAAACACTAATGTATTACAAAACAGTAATAATCAAAGTTGAAAATAGGCACTTTATCGGAGGCTTATTAAAATAACTCTGATTCGGACCGAAAACTATTATTAATTCCGCAGGCTCGAAATTGTAAAATATATTTAATTTCAGCATCACCTTTAAAGAACACAAATATCATATATCACGTCACTTAAGGACAAAAAATATATATATTACACTTTTACAAGCCAATTTTACATAGTATTAATGTTATAACACCTTTAGTATAATAAAAACGAACTAAAAACTAACGTTACAAAAACCTGTCGCTAATTCGGATTAAAAAACATTTAACTTTATAATTAAAGATCAAAACTTCATTATTTTTTCGGGTTCCATAACAAGGGTCGAGACAGATTAAAAAATAATTCATTACATTGTCTCGCATTAAGCGTTACATACAGGGCAATAAAATGAAATGACATAAACCATCTTGTTTGTCTGACTATTGTGAACAAATCGCGCCGATTCACATGCAAATCAGTCCGCAGTACCAGCAACTGGTATCAGTGCGCGTGTTTTACTGCTCCGTTACGTCGCCAAATGCGCAATAAACAATGGCGAACCTGTGAAGTAATGTAGACCATCTGGGTGGTCGGTATTGTGCGGGTATGATAACGTCTCGTTGTGCACACTTTGCGGAGGGTGGATTTCACACCGCTCTCTGTTGTCGTATCATTTGAACGCGAACATCCACATTGATCACTCGATGTCTGTCACCGTATGCACGATAATCTTTTTTTTTTTGTCTTTCGAGGATATTTTTTTTTCACGGCGTGAGAGATTACAGATAACTTTTTTTAAATACATGTAAATATTTTAGATAGTTTTCTTGCAAAATATTGTAAAATGTGTCGGTTATCGTCAAGTTATGCAAATCTATGGATTAAACTTAGGTTAAACCATGGGTAATATGTGTTATGTATTTCACGTGTCAAAGTTTAGATAATTCTAAGTTTGTTTGTACTTATTTTCATGCTTATATCCAATTAAGGTTCAAGCACGCTGTCCTAGGCACACAAATAAACTCCGTCTGCTTTCTGTTAAGGACAGATATTAGGGGTGTTTTTTCTCTGGGTTTATAGTCCAGTGCTTGAAAGCAGACATACGAAATCGACACAATATAATAATTAATTGACCTTGTACTAGTATACTAGTATTATGTTTTGGACCATTTCTAAAACTTTATTCATCTTGTGACACGATTGAAAATGACGAAAAGACATTTCACGAAATTACAAAAAAACCTCTTGTATTCACGTATGCTAAATTTATTTTGTTATAATAAAAATGATAAATATAACAAATCAACGTGCATTCCAGTAACGGAGACAAAGGGGGGTTTAGGGGCTTTACCACTCCTTTTTTTTCCAAAACTATTTTTCACTTCGTATATAAAAAAAGAGGAAATGCGCAGAAACGGGTGTAACACACGTCTTTATTACTATACTTACATATTTAAGTTTCCCGTGATACCCGCATAATTTTAATAGTTTTAAAATCTGGAAAATGCCTTTAAAATGGGAAACCAAAATAATTCGCCAGTTAATCCCCCTCCCCTCCATCGTTAAAACCTATGTCCGCGCCTGTATTCAGCACAGATGGATCTCAGGAGGGGTCTGTATACTAAATGTTCAATAACTAGTACATGTATATGTTGAAAAATAGTTTCTTTCGTCACACAGCGCATATAACACTTTTTGGGTGGCGAGATTAAGATGACGCTCGTTTCCAAAGGTCGATATACTTTGTTATTACAATATACCACTGTTCTAATTTATAACAAATTTGTTCAGACATCTGTTCAGATGTGATATATAATTTTAAACAGATTTGTTTAATTTTTATTTAACGTTCTGTTACGACCTTGTGCGTGTTCATCACTTTTGTGAAAAACAAATGGCATGACATTTAGAGCACGACGTGTGACATAGCCAATGACACAATACTCTTGTCTTTCGAGAATACCTCGTATTGTTTTGTCATGCGAGTCGGTACGGCTTGTTCCAGTCGTGACTTGTACATCTTTTATCTTAAAAAACTGCAACCTTATAGCTATGTCAATAATCTGTTTGGTCATTATCTATAATCAAATGCTCGATAATCTTTTGGGTCTCTTTTGGTCAAATCTTTCATTTCCTAAAGGTGTATCTATTTCCCTTAAAACAAACAATGTGTATATATAAGTATACACTATGACCAGACAAAAATTCTATATTCTAGGGCTCAATCTGGTAAGATTTTTGTTTTAGTCCATTGGGTATGTGTGCGCGCGTGTGTGTGGTGTGTGCGTATGCGTAAGTGAGTGGTGTGTGTCTCTCTTTCTCTCTCACTCTCTGTCTCTCCCTCTGTCTCTCTGTCTCTCTCTACCTCTCTCTCTCCCCATCTCTCTCTCCCTCTCTAACCCCCCCCTCTCTCTCTCTCTCTCTCTCTCTCTCTCTCTCTCTCTCTCTCTCTCTCT
>JAULBS010081797.1:0-18993 GCA_032355785.1 Symmetromphalus regularis | reverse complement strand
TGTACATGACAATAGACATAATATTGTATTGGGTATATAATTTCAACTTCAAATGTTGACTCTTCATAATTCACAATCGAATCTCTAAATTTTGTTTTGGACTCTCCATATTTTCTCTTATTAGTCCATGGACTCTCCATATTTTTGGATGAATGAGAACACTATATTTCTGGAGTTTATTTTTGACATACACTTGCCTTTCAAAACAATTTAATAAACAACTTGTAGGTAGGTAATACTTGAAAAAATAGGTTGGTCTACCAACTTTTCAGTTGGTCCTCCAACTTTTCAAAGTTTGGAGCCCTGGTGACCACCTCAATTCTCAATGAATTTCCAACACTGCTCATGTGTATTGAAATTTGTCAAATGAAGGATTGTTCAAGTGACATATTGTAAAAACAAGTGTTAAATGCAACAAGGTAGTAGCGGATCCAGATGGGGGGGGGGGTCCAGGGGTTCAGACGCCCTTCCGCCATTTCGAGAATTATTAATTTTTTTTAGTATATTTTCCGAGTGAAGGGATGTGAAAATTAACCATTTTCCCCCAGTCTTCTTCACTCATCACATTTGGACCCCCACCCCCTTTCAGAAATCCTATATATGTGTCTGCAAGGTGAAAAAAGCTTTGATTTGGTTCAAATATTTTAGAGCATTTTTGGATCTTGAAAAGAAGTGAAAACTACAAGTGAAAACATGGCCTACCTCTAACCTCTCCAGAGATGGAGCATAATTCTCCTTAATTGTGACCCCACACTTCTTGACCTCTGACCCCGACACAATCCATGTGACCTTAGATGTGATTTCTTCTGCCAGTGAGGGAATCTGAGAGATAGGTGTGCAGTCGGAGATTGCCATGGTAGTCAAGCCGATGTGCATAGAGCCGGACCACTGCTTCGAGATCTGCTCAACTTTCACCTGGAAAACAAAGAATTTGTTTAATGACACATCAAAACTTTGTTTGATTAGCAGTTAGGTCAAAAAAAGGTTAAAAAAAAAAGACAAATAAAAAAAACTTCTTTTTCTGCTTCCAGAGTAGATTCCAAATTAAAGAGAGCTTTACAATTGATTCTTTTTTAATATATATAAAAGTCAATATATAGTTTAATTAAGATGTAAAATGCCTCATTTATAATGAATATTTTATAAAATTACAGAACAAAGTGATAATGTAGGCGGGTGGTAAAAATATAATTAACATATATTAAAATGACAAAGATTAAGTGTGATAGAGATGAAACCTGCTTGTATCACATAAGTTAATCTTTTTTATTATCTACCATCACGGTTACTACATATTGCTGAAGCATTTGGTGGAATGGGGTGGGTTAATATTCTTTTGGCTAATATTTAATGAAAAACAAGGAACATGTTTCAAGAAAAGTTAGGCTCAGAAGCAACACATGTAGGCAGGATCTTGTAACAGGAACCAAACAAATAATAATGCCTAATATACTTCACCTAAGATAGGTTTACTTTTTCATATGTATATCTATATAGTGTGTGCTTCCTATTCAAAATAAGAACATTATGTTATTATTATTTAAAAAAAACATTATCTCTACTCCTCAGCTTTATGTACATAAAATTTGTTTCTTGTTAGGTTGTTTATACACAATACACAGTATATATATTTATTTGTATATTTTTTATTTCTATATAATCATGTAAATTTTTGTTTATCTTATTGATTGTAAATGATCATGTTGGAAAAAATTAAATTGTTAAATTTTTTTTAAATAAAATAATAATAATAATGCCTAATATTATTAAGATGAATAATGGTTTTACTCACCTCAAAAAGTTCATCATACTTCAAAGGCTCAGAACTAAAAACCACACCATGGTTGAAATTTCGGATGCGTGATGCTGAACTTCCATTATTCTTGATTGCAATGTTCTTACCACAACAATTACTAAAGCGATGAGTTACTTCTGAAATTAAAAAGCATAACATTTCTACTAGCAGTATGTGAAATAAGTAGTGTTTATATGTAAAGAATCCCTTAAAAGATGTTTGTAAAATTAACTTGTTTTTACAACTTCTAATTTGTAAGCTGGTAAAGACTAAATATAGTGTAACTTTGCTACTACTTGAGGTGACACTTTAATGAAGGTTTCATCTTACATTCAATGTTACAATGACAATACATTAAACTTTAAAAAAACTAATTCAAACTTTACAAAGAAAAAGTTATTTAACATTTAAGAAGCTCTATTTGTTGTTTAACTTAAAAAATGACTAAATTACCAGAATTTATTGGTGATGAAAGTGAAAACTCTGTTTCTCCAGTAAGAAGATGGTTGTCGGATGGTGGCAAGCTTGTTCCGCTTGTAATGGTGACCTGGGCACACTGGCCATAAAGATCTATCACAGCATATACATCTGGAACGAAACCAAGCATACACATAATTACGCAAATTCATGCAATTATGGCTGACCATTTAAATATATTTTGAAAATCATTCAAAACTTGTCTCAACAATTCATTATGCTGGCTTACATATTACATTTAGTTCACATACTTGATCGTATATCTGAACACTTGATTCCCTGATTCGTGCCATTCAGAAAGAAATGTAATGTTCTGTATGAACAATGCATCATGATGTCTTACATTTACTTAAATCTAGTTTACATACCTGATGGTATATCTGAACATGCAACTCTCTGATCATCACCATTCAGAAAGTAATGTTATGTATGAATAACGCATCATGCTGGCTTATATATACTTAAATCTAGTTTACATACCTGATGGTATATCTGAACATGCAACTCCCTGATCATCGCCGTTCAGAAAGTAATGTAATGTTCCATCTGAACAACGCATCATGCCGATGCGATTGCCGACTTGAACAGCATCCAGATCTAGAGGGTAAGTGTTATGGTTTGTCGAGATTGTACACCCATCCTGCATAATAGCTGACCCACTGCAAACACAACAACCAAACATGAGTAAATAATAGTAACAGTGATGTTCCAGTCAATCAATTTAGTCCAAAACCGCCTGCTTGGCTTATTAGTCCAATTAATCAATTACAAATTCCAAGATCAATTAAAAGCGAATACATTAAGAATTACTACCCTTGTTAATCCAACCAAGTTATTATTTTTTTTAAAAGAAACTATTATAATAATTATTATTATATTAATTTTTGTAATGTGTTTTCAAATATTTCTAATTAGTATACTGATATCAAGAAATTAATGTTGTGGTAGACAGCCATTGCAATTCATTGCAATTTATGACAGCACATAGTGTCACTGATAAATGGTTTTGCTAAGGCAGTGTGACAGCAGTTTTAAGAAAATTAGCACACTGTATAACATTTTTATATTTTTGCAATGGCAGTATAATGCCATCGCAAATAAATTATGCAGCAACTTTCATAGCTGCATTGCTGACTGCTGTAGTGAATTTTGTGGGCTGAGTGGAGGTACACTATAAATGTTGTTTTTATTAACCTGGCTTGCATCTCCCAGACAGGATAGCACGTACCACAGCCTTTGTTACTCCAGTTGTTAACTAATGGATAGAATATGAAATAGTTCAAATGGGTACTCTATATGATGACTCAATGTACCACAGATGGACACTCTATCTCATAAGGTATGTGCTGCTTTTTATGGCTACCGGATGATTTAACAAGAAAATGTAAAGTTAAAATAATCACCTGAGCATCCACGTGGAGTAGTTGATATCAGTCATTGTGTTGGTGAACTCGAGATCTTCCGGCTTTATCAGCGTCACGCCTGTAGACAAACAAAAGTAATGTTTACAACACCAAAGCACACTGTTAGCAAATTAAAGTTTATCTAATGATGCCTTGCTTTGTTTAGGGGTTGTTAACAAATGTTAACATTTACAGATTTCTACAGAGGCAATCCTAATTTTGAGATGCCCTCTTTGAGATTAGTAAAAATTGCAGCAGCAATCAGAAAGACTGTGATAAACACTGTTGTGTAATTGGATTGCAGCAGCATTGTACTGCAGCACTCATTTTACTGGAACTGCAATTTTACTGTCATCCACAAAATACAAATATACTATGTAGAACACTCATTTTACTGGAACTGCAATTTTACTGTCATCCACAAAATACAAATATATATTAACAACGCATGGACTACAGAATAAAAACAAAGCATATACATATATTTAAAATACAATTGATGAAGCATTCGGCAACTATTAGGCATTATTTACTTAATATAGTGCAAGTGCAACATGGCCTACGCTGTCCTCTCCATTTAGAAATAGCAGGATTGCTTGCCTGAAAATCATTCCTGGTGAGAAATTCCAAATGTTGTCAAACAAGACACTTTCACACAGTTCTCTTCATTAGAAATAGCATGACAGCAAGCCATTGCTTGCCTGAAAATCATTCCTGGAGAGCAATTCCAAATGTCAAACAAGACACTTTCACACAGTCCTCTCCATTAGAAATAGCATGACAGCAAGCTATTGCTTGCCCGAAAATCATTCCTGGTGAGAAATTCCAAATGTTGTCAAACAAGACACTTTCACACAGTCCTCTCCATTAGAAATAGCATGAAAATTGTTCCTGGAGAGAAATTCCAAATGTTGTCAAACAAGACACTTTCACAGGGCAGCACATATTATAATGGCTTTCACATATCAGTCGGTAAAAACATGCTAGAATGGCAAATGAATAAGTGTGAATTAAGAGGAATACTTCCAAAAACTTGTCACAGACTAAGGTGGGAGATCTACTTTAGAAATAAATGCTACATTAACTATCTCTATGATGTGACAAACATCTCCATAATGTTTTTAATACTCTGCAAAGTGAACATTATGTATAATAACAAGACTGGTCACAAGATGAGATGCTTCAGCCATGCACAAACAAGCAAATTTTATCCACAATATGCAAAATAATCTAACAAATGAAATTATTTACCACATTAATAATCACAGAAAACTGAAAACAAAATGTTGATGTTTTTGTAACTCTGATAAAGGATTTTTTAAAGATTATATCTGTATTATTGGTAATCTGTCAGTTACCTAACCGTACAAAATTACATTCAAAAAAAAAGAAGAAAAAAGGAATTCTACACAACAAAAATTCTACACAACATATAAAGTAAATAAGAAAACAAATATCAGACACTGAGATTTTATCAGTGTTTATTAATAAAGATAAAGTAAAATAAAACATAACACATTATTCACTTAATACAATCATTTAAAAAAAATCTTTGCAATGTCTGCAACTACCTATCAAAGATGAATTTGGGTTTGGTCTTTTCAATAACAGAAAAATCTATGGATTATCCCTTTTCCCTACCACTGTATGATGAACAGTGACTATAAAGATATAAAATATGAACATACTCATACATATTGGTATAGATCACTATATTCAAGATCTTTATGTAGATTTTCAAAGACAATAATAATTACACCACAATGCAATATGGAACTTTCAAAAGTTCTCACCTAAACAGACAACATGTATTATTTCACAACATTCTAAACATTAGTTTATTTTGACATGCTACGTATATCACAACTAGATAGACAATCTCAGACACATAGTTAACTCTGGAAACAAATTCTATGATGAACTGAAATATATCCCGATTTTCCACTGTAAAGATGTGAGTAGGCTCTTGAAGGTTTATACTTATGGGATATAATTTCTAAGTAGGTAGAGGCACTGATTTTCTTCAAAAACGGAAACGCAGACGGAATCACAGAAAAATCTATCTGAAAAGGAATTCTCTATTTTCTCCGAAAACATTATTACGCGTCTTCAAATAGCGCAGTTTATTAATTAAATGTATTTTTTCAGTTTCAGTTTGAAAAAAAAAAATAGTCGATACTTGACTATGCTGATATCTGTATATGTTACGCCAAATTAGTTTTGCGCACAGACAATCACCAGTTGTTTGCTTCATATACTTCCCTTGATTTAACGGAAAGACCCGGATGTTTTTTTGTTGTGTTTTTTAATGTTTTTTTTCTTCTTAAATTCTCCGACAGTTATGCAAGTTAAAGATTTATTACATATTTTGGGTCGATTTGTATATAATATTCATCAGAATTTAAAATCATGAAAATTGGTTTTCACGTTAGGTAAATGAAATTTATGATACAATTAAAGTCAGTTTTATGTGATTGATTCTAATTACTGGAGATTTTCGCAAAGAAAACAAGAATTACCGAACTCGATGTAATTACATATTAAACAAGTTTCAATTCACAGGGTTTATTTTTTGTTTTGTTTTCAGTTTTTTTGTTTGGTTTTTCTTCGTGCGTGCGTGTGTTTTTAATAGAAAATATTTCAATGGAACACATAATGAACTTATAAATTTACTGAAATGGAAAAAATGGAATTTGTTAAAATTCTGAAATGGAAAAGAGGAAAATCTGAAATGGAAAATCAGTGCCTCTAAGTAGGTAAAGAACCAAATAAAGCTGGTATACCAGTCAATAAGATTGTTGGGCCTCCAGTCTTATTTATTATCATTTCTTTTTGAGAAGGTGCGGGTATTAAAACAATATACAAACCAAAGTGAGTTGCTTATTACAAATAAATTATAATTAACTTCAAAAAGGTGCAAAATATCACATTTATATGTTGAGTTGCCAAAAGAAATCTATACTGGTGTTTAGTGCAAACATATGTTAAAGAAATGAAATTATTTGAACATGCTCTATTGGCACAAGCAGACATACATGTAGATAAGTATATTTAAACAAATTAAGTTCTAATGTACATTTGTTGAATGTAATTATCATTTATTTCCATTTTTATACAAATCAATGAGTATTTTTATTTTTATTACAAATCTCCCATTTTATTTGTGTAGCATGCAGTTTTTTTTGTTTTTTAAGAGAAAACTGATGCTCTGTTTTAGTATGAATGTAACTAGTAGGGAATATTATACGTATCTAGGATTTGCACAACATGTCTTCAAACCACACATACCAACTTTGAACCCTCGTCTCTTGCGCGGTGATCGCTTTTTGGGGCAATTCTGGGATGACCCCATCTGACCTAAATTTTCAAAGAAAAATGGGGTGAGGTCAAGATCTGGTCACATGGTAATATTTGTTTTCAATATGTATTTTCTAAATAATGAGTCCCTTCAATACAGAATAACAAATAACTGAACTTTGAAATAATGTTTTCTATATAAATGAATGGCCAAGAAATACATAAAAATCTCATTATATTATGATCAAAGAGAAAATATAAGTTGCCACAAAAACAATCAAGGCTGAAAAATTATGCATAATACCAAGGGAGATAATTCTTGGAAACTTAAAATTAGATTAATATAGCTTATACAGCAGACCTTTTAGTAAATATTAAAAACCTGTCCAAAGAATAACATCCACCTATTCCTTAGAAAAACAATAAAAATATATATTTAAAAGCCCCTTAAAAATCACAAGGAATTACAAAAAAGTTACCTAATTACAAAATCTAAGTGCATAGGTGAAAAAACAAGTGCATCAGCCATATGTTTGTAAGAAATTTATTAGATATTGAAAAGAACAAAACATGATCAGAACTTGACAAGACATCAAGCCAAAGCAAATTGGTTAAAAAATATAAACACAACTAATTGCCCAGCATGATGACACTCAACAACAAAGTAATGCATGGAGACAAACATTTGGTGATAGCCATAAATGAGATCAAAGTGACCAACATTCACCACAAATATGCAAGAGCAGAAATTATGAATTATTTCCATTAATTTGAAGGAGTGTAGCATAGGAATGTCACCAGTCCCTATGAGAGATAATTACATATTACAAGAATGCAACCTATCTATTGGCCCTAACACCAGCATCATTTACATTCTCTCTGTTCTCATCGCCAATAATTTCTATTTATCTAAATAATTAATTTATAGTAGTTTCTAAGCCTGCTATTTTGATGCTTGTAAATGAAAATAGTAGTTCCTTCCCATGCCTTAAAACCTCCACATATATTCCCTAAAAATACTTCAAACCTGTCAAGAGCCAACCAGAACCAGCCTAGCCTGAAACTGGGAATAAGAAAAGAATTTTGTTGAAACAACCCAGAACATTATTTAACCATACTTTATTAGGAAGTAAGGATATCTCATTTTGTTAAATCAGTTTCATATTGCCAGAATATTTTAAGAACATATATTTTTTTCCCAACTGATATAAGTAGTTGCAGACATATTTCAAGGTACTAATACAAAAAGACATTATTACAAATAGATTTCATCTATTCCTTTTTTTTAAATATAACTGGAAATTCAACAATTATACAGTTCTTAAGTGGAGAGGGAAGTAATAGATGCATTATAAAATGTTAAAGGTTATTTTTGGTGTCACGTAAAATATTTTTAAAAGAATGTCTTATTTTTTTAAGTACTCTAAGACTGGTATTTATTACTAGTATTCAAAAACAAAACAAAAATAAAATTAATAAGAAATTAAAATATAAAAACCTATTTTCAAAACTATAAAATAATGTTATCACAGTGAATGGGGGAAGATGAATACACTCAAGAATTGTTACTTTAGAGGGTGGTGAGTCTTAGTATTACAGTGTGTGTGGACTAGCATCATTTAAATTTCTTGACCTGAAATGGTTTAATAATAATTCATTAAACTTCAACACTTACCAACTTTAATAAATCCAGTCTATCTATCAACCATTCTCTCTATGACTACTTCAAATAATTCATTACACTTCAACACTTACAAGCTTCAATAGCTTCTAATCATCTGTCAACCATTTTCTGTATGATCACTTCAAATAATTCATTATTTTTTTAACACTTACAAACTTCAGTAGATCCAGACTGTCAACCATTCTCTGTATGACTACTTCAAACAATTCATTGTATTTTAACACTGACAAGCTTTAATAGCTTCTAATCATCTGTCAACCATTCTCTGTATGATCACTTCAAACAATTCATTGTATTTTAACACTGACAAGCTTTAATCAATCCTGACCATCTACCAACCATTTTTTGTACGACTACTTCAAATAATTCATTATCTTCAGTACTTACCAGCTTCAATAGATCCTGACCATCTGTCAACCATTCTCTCTATGACCACTTCAAATAATTCATTATCTTTCAGTGGTCTGCTGCTTACAACAATGGCATCATTGAAGTCACCACTAGCATTGGGTCGGGCTGCAGTTCTTCCATTGTTAAGGACTGTAGCATTATTACCATGTAGGTGATGGAATCGTAATTCATCTGTTTCTGTAAAAACACTCGACTCCATTTCAGGAGAGCTCAAAAAGTCTGCAATTTAAACAAATTGTTAAAAATGAGTTACAAATAATTTGAAGATTAAGCCAGTGAAAACAAGACAAAGAAAATCAGGGTTCATGTATAAAGTTACCTTCATTTTCCTCTAATGGCAAGACTTATCTGTTACATTTGTACTCTAAATAGTCATTTGGAATTCAACTTCTAGAGCAAAACATGTATTCACTGGATATAGAAAATAATACAGCAAACTCTCTGATTGAGCTTAACTTTATAAACACAAAATACTAATTCAAAATGGTTTTAAATCTCAAATTTAATTGCAATTACTTATATTAGTTGTAAAAATTTCCCTTTCTAGTACAATCATTATATTAATTTTATTCTGTGAATCATTGATGGAAATAACTTAAAAGTAATTAACATTTCAAGTATAATTCCAACTGCATCAAACAAATCTTTTCATCCCTGTGAATATTAACAATAGGGGATATATCGTTAATGCTCAAAGATACATTCAGTATTGTGTTAAATATTTTTACTAAACAAAATTAATTATTTTTGTACCATAATTATTTGACTGGCTAACAATGGTAGCCTGGGCAGCTTGCCCATACAGATCAATAACACCGTAAACTGACTCTGGTACATTAGATGCTGCAACTCCCTGGTCTATCCCATTCACTGAGAAGTGTACAGTTCCATCCGGTTTTCTAACCACTCCCACTCGGTCTCCTACCTGTAGATGTATGCAAATTGTTAAATGGAATAATATTCTGAAAAAGAATTTTCAACAAAATGAAACATTTCATGGACCTCCTTATAATGTATATAATCAATGGGAACTGTTAATTGATCCCACAATAGTGTCCATAGCATTTTACATGACAATTTTTGATACTTTATCTTTAATAAGAAAAACAAAACACAACGAAAAAATAAATTTAGTCCACGATAAAAAATAAAATGCCACAGAAAATGAAAAACTCACTGGTATGAATAAAATGGAAACTTAAAATCATAGCAGATAATCAGACATATGATGAAACCCAGAAACAAATCTGTTAAACTTACAAATTATCAAGCAGAATAATATTTTTTTTAAAGAATATCTAACATACAAACTCAGAAATAAATGAATTCTCTCTAACAGAAACAAATCAACGAAACAACAATTCTACAATGTCTACTTTAAAAACACAACACAATTTTATAAACATAACAAGTTATGCCAAATACTGACCTTTAACCTGTCGAGATTTTGTCCGTATTCATCTATCACAGTTGTGCCATTATGCATAACTCCATTACCCGTCATCATCCATGTTCCTGACCGAATGTTTGTCATCGTCGATGGAAAGTCAAGATTCCCTGGTGAATGTGATGTCAGTCCTATTTCAATTGAACCTGCCCATTTGTCCACCATTCTGTCCAAGCGCACTTCAAAAACCTCATTGGAGCGAAGAGTCCGGTTAGTGAGAACAACTCCATTGTTGAAATCATCAAGAGCACTGCAAGAAGAATGGTAAATATTTTCAATATAATCCCAGAGGACAATATTTCAATACATGAGGTAACCCGAAGTCAGCAACAATGTAATTAATATGTAAAATCTTACTTTGGTCTGTGTGCTGTCCTCTGTCCATTAATGACAGATGCATGAGCTCCGCACTGTGGATTAAACATCAACTTCTCACTCTCTTCTTCTGACCAGAGAAAACAAATACCATTAGTATTACATCCACACAGATATTATTATTACATCAGGGCTAGCTCTGGCACAACAGTAAAATTCGCCAAATTATCTATAAAATGTCAAAAATGTGCCCTAAAATAGCTCAATATTATTAAATTATTTTGCCATATTAAAATAACATTTACCAAATGTTTTTAAATTTCGCGATTGGCGAATTTGGCGAGTGACAGAGCTAGCCCTTTTATATCAACATAGTATTTATTATAACATCAACACAAATATTATTAGTCTTACATCAATAATGATGAGGCTAATTTGAAACAGGAAAAACAAACAATAGAAAAAAATAACCAGCATACTCTATTCTCAATGTATTGCTGGTTCCACAGTAACAAACCATTTGCAGTAGGCTACTTTAAATTTGTTTAAATACAGATTGTCATCTGGCAGGCTGTAATTTTATTTTTAGAAATATGTTGATCCAAATCAAATTGTTTTGAAGAACTATCAAACAGTGTTTCTAGAACTTTCTAAAAATCAACAGTCTGTGGTCAAACAAACAATAATTCTTCCTTCACTACTTAATTTTTTTATTATTATTTAAAAAAAATTGTTTTCATTTCTTTTTTAAAAATCCACCAGCCGTCAGGCAGGGAGAAAATTATTATTTGGTACCCCAACCATAAAATCTCTAGCCACGGACATGGATCTACCATATTCTAGAAGCCCTGTATCAAAACATTTTCATAAGGAATCACACTTTTACAATTTCCATGTAAAATAAAATTATTTTACTGACATTCTTATCTTTACACAAGGCTTACTACAAGTAGTAAACAAATAAAGACTAGCATGGTTTTCATTTTGTTTTGGAGTAGAAGATTGAATTGTGAAAGCAACAGATTAGGCCGGGGGTCCGTATATATAATATATAATATAATTTTCGATTTTTAAAATTTATGATTGTAGCAGAAACCACTGATCAGTTCAGAAATCGGTTCAAAATGACAACCCTGAACAAGAGCAACATCTCAGTATTGTCAAAAACAGACAGCATAATGTTATAATCACCTGATTACCATATTTAATTTAATAACAAAATAAATTGCAAGACCTAAATATTTTGTCAACATATACACAATTGGGCCAGTAGATATTTTTTTGAATTTTTCCATTCATACCCAAAAAAGCACATTTTTGGAACATTATAAAACATACATGAAAAACCCACACCTTGCATGAATTTAGCACTGTCATGGGTCAAATTTTACTCAAACAATATTTAGAAGTCATCTGTTATCTAAACATACAAAAACAACATACCACTTGTAAAATAATTACTAAAATGTCAACTGGTCCTTAACTAATTTTGCTGAGACTCAGTATAATTTAATGAGATCAATGGTAACAACAAAGAGATATAACCATTACCAAATGCAATCTCATCTTCAGAAACGCCCTGCAAATGTCTCAAAGCTGTGTTACTGGTCACTGGTCGGGTTTCAGGGAATGGAGCTGATGCTTCATTGGGGTATGCTGGATCCATCCTGTCAATAATCGTGACCTTAACTGCCATCCCATAGAGATCAACCACACCCCAAACCTGACTGGGAGTTGTGCTGGATGCCACGCCTTGATCGAGCCCATTAATGTAGTAGTGAAGACAGCCTCCAGTCTTCCGTATCAACCCAATCCGATCTCCCTCCTGTCAAATTAACACACATATTAATAAACTTTGCTCTTTCTTCTTTCCTTAAGTATTATATTTATGTTCTCAAATAAGTACATTTTTCTATTCCCATATCAGTGACTCAACCTTAAAAAAAAACACTAATTTTACATTTGCCACTGTGTCTCTGGTGTGTCCTAAAAATTGCTTTGTTACCCACTTCATCCCATGATCACCAAAGGTAGTAACTGCTGGTGCTATGCACCCCCCAATTCTTATTTTAAAAAAGGGTACTGCAATAGTACATCCAAATTAAGAATAATTCTTCACATTTGTGGCCTTACTTAAAAAAAAAAAAGACAATTTTTGTTTGTTTTTTATTTTGTTAAAAGCTTGCTGGGAATTACAATCTGAATTGAATAATATTGCATCATGCTTGTAACATTTATTCTGAACAAGTTTTTTCAAGTTCATCATATTACAAACTTAGGCATTGACACATTGGTACTTGATTATTTAACGACCTCCCAGCACAAAACACACAGGTACTGCATTATTCAAATTAAACTCACTACAAAACAATCAAGATGTTAATACTCACTGTGAGTTCGTCCAGATTGAAATGTCCATACTCGCGTCTCGTACCTTTACCATTTGTAAGAATACCACAGCCACTCATCATGATAGTGCCTGCAATTAACAATTTTTAGTTTTCACCCTTTTATCCAAACTGTTGAAATAAATGTTATGCCCAAAATAAATTAGTATTTTAAGAACATATTAATTTAAATAAAAATTAATTTCATACCAAACAATTCTAAATGGTCTAGTTCTGGGATTAATATTATGGTACATTAAATGACTGGCTTGTATTTTAACTGGCTATTTGCCTGAAACTTATTTTGTAATTAGAGGGGCAATATTATAACATAACACCTAAACCAGTGCTTGTTATACCAGCACTTAAAAAAGCAATTGCAACCCTAAGTATTAAACAACAAATGAATACCAGAGATTTGTGTGTTTTCTAAAATGGGAATCTCTGCGTCTCAACTATTTTAGTTTTTTCTTGGGTTCTCAACTTAACCTTACCTTGCTGCAGACATATATGTACTCTTCAATTAGCTGTTTGTGATTAATTAAGAGTTTGTCAGAAAAAAACCCACCCATGAAACTGTTAATTAAGAACCTGAGATTGTGCCTTTCAAACATACAGAAAACCAAGTGTTTACTGTAAATAGATTCCAAACATTTATCATCAGTATAAAAAACAGTTGCCATTGAAAACTTTTCTTGCAATTTTGTCTGTCATGAGACACAAGAATGAAATAGTTCAAGTACCTTATATCTCGCAATAAATGAGTTTATTTGTGTCATTTTATTACCAACAGTTTATGTCAATATATGAGATTTCAACCACGGCAGCATTTCTTGTTTAATGCAAACATGTTGGACATTCACTATGTTAGACTACCTTAGTGTTTTAGTGCATACCAATTTGTTGAGGTGCACATTGATGCACACATTTCTATTTCAATAATATGCAGTTATCATTTTTAACAAACATGACAATACTTGGTCATTATTTCCGTTGACTTTATGCTAACTTTATTGCACATGTGATACATAATTGGGGCCTTGGAATGCTGATTGGGAACTATTCATAGGATGTTACAATTTGCATCTACAAATGGTGAAATATCATCACACTAAGTGACATGTGTGGTGGGTGTGGGTGACATGAGTAATATGTAATTTCAAAGTGATTCAAAATATTATTGTTGAGTGGTTAAACATGCCTGATTTTGTTAAATATTAATTGTTGGTAAAAATCTGAAATACATTTATTATTCATTACATACATGTATTTGACACATTTTACAAACTTGTAAAATTCTTTCTTGATTTTTAAACCAAACTTTGCTGACAAACTATTTAATCAAGAATTACTGTCAAAATGTATCAAATATATTTATTTTAGTATTACATTTTGTGAGATTTTATTGGAAAATAAATATTTAAGAATTTGCAGCTGTTGCCATGGAAACATAAATAAATGATTTTTTTTAGAAAATGTTACCATCAGGAAGGCAGACATTGTAGCATAACATTTGCAGTAAAATTTTCAACTGGTTTAAGATAGCAACACTTTTGTATGTCAAGTAAAAATTATAATAATCATGTAGCAGAATCAGGGTTAATATCCTGTCTCCTGTTTATTCATGACTAACAAAAACAATTAAGATTTTGTGTGCACCCCATGTAATGAAATATCTATAAATTTGTATGTGTCCATGTGACATTTTAGTACATCCTATACACAAGTTTTGTGTCTCCAGTGAACTCTTCAGAATACTAATGTTAGATCTGATATCTCACCTAAGACGGGGGTTTTCCTAACATTCATATTTGTCTGAGCACAATCATGACAAAAACTATACCATGTAAGCTACACCGATTATCAAATTACCATAATTTCTTTTAACTGGCTAAATGTAATTTTACATAATATGGTCAAGCTAGAAATGTAGTCAGCAAATGTTAATTAACCTGTGGGTATAAAAACCAACAGTCTGGCTTTCCTATATTTAATTTTTATCTTGTGTAATATCTCCTTCACCAAACAAAATAGCTGGTTCTCAAAGATCAACAGATGGATGGAATGACAGATTGATACAGATGACATTACCTGACTGATGGCCAGATCTCATGTTGGTCATGGTAGCTGGGAACTCAAGGTTAGATGGATTATGCGTAGTAATGCCAACCTCTATAGAACCCGACCACTTGTCTACCAATCGGTCAAGACGGATCTGAAACACATCACATTCAAAACAACTCATTAGATAAAACCAAGAAATATTTTGGAAAGTTTATTTAATGAATGTTTAATCATTGGCAATTCAAGTTTCCATTTACATTTAATAATTTTAACATGGTCTAGAGTATAACAAACATTATGTTATACAAATTCCTGGGACAGATCTATGATTTTACAAATGGGTGGAGAGTTGATGGGGAAATATAATGGAATAAATCCCTCCGAATTTTCTTAACATTTAATAATCATGCAAGTTTTGGATATAAACTGGAAATAAACAAACTTCAGAAATATATTATCATCATTATCGTTCTGTTTCTTATAAGTTATATACAATCAGGGTTATTTGCAGGTGTATAAAGAATTAAAATCCAAATAGAGGACTAAACCCAGAGTAAAGATATTATGCATGTTGCACCCCCACCACCTATCTTAACAGGTATATCAAAAAAACAAAAACACCTACTATGCTTCTTTCACCACAGGTTCACATTTTTTGGGGACAGAAATCCTGACAATAAATTTTAAAACAATGACATCTTGAATAACATGCATTAATAAGTCTACTAACTGAATGCAATCTTCGTAACTTAACCAAAGTTTCTCACTTTCCTACCTCAAACAATTCATCATCTCTGAGAGGTCTGTTCGTCATGACAACACCATTGTTAAACTCATCCATTGGCCGCCTCCTTTCAGCTGTGCGTCGAATGTTACTAAGTTTGACTAGCGTACCACACGTTTCATGAAAGCACAGTCGATCGTTTGAATTTATGTCATCATCCGAGTTGCAGGTCAATTCACGACTTGCTGCAAGGTCATTTGCTATTTGATTGGACAGCTCAGCTAAAAATTCATTTGCTAACTCATTAGCGAGTTCATTGGTCATCAAGTTTGTATTTGCGGCAGAAGCTGAAATAATAAATTCTGTGAATCAAAGAAAGAAATGTTTGCATCACTCCAGCACATTATTTTAATCAATAACCATTAAGTATCAAACATAAAATAAATGATGGTAAATACACATGATCCACAGAAGAAAACCACTAAAACCACAACATACTCTATTCAGTTGTAAGCAAGAGTTATTGTATATGCACAGGCAGGTCAGTACATACTACATGGTCTTTGTCACATTAATCATGAACCACTGGCTGAAATGAGAAATTGCCTAAGAAATATTTATAACACTAACCTGTTGCTGGAGAGTTGAAATCTCTGTTAGTGCTGTCAACTATTGAAATTTGAGAACACTTGCCATACATGTCAATAACTGGATACACCCGCGGTGGAATACCAGTAGCAGCTGAACCCTGGTCGATGCCATTCACGAAAAAATGTAGAACACCCTGAAATTAAAGAATATGTGAATAATTTCAATAACAGTACCTGAGATTGATTCAAATGATACGTTTTATTTTTAGACACTACTAAATACATGTACATAGTATTTCAATTTAGATGTCATGCGTGCTTGATTATTTAGTAGTAGTACATGTGAATTTACAACAGATCTACATGTAATATACATGTATGTATCTTGTTTATAATTAAAATTACTACCTGTCTGAAGAATTACCAATTATGTGAGTATCCAAACTCTAGATATTAAAACATCAGATAAAACACTGCTGAAGATTTTAAAAGAGAACACTTACATCTCTTTTTATCTACTACTTACAATAATTCTTGATGTAAACTTTATGAATTCATTATTTCATACAGGGGTTGAAATAATTGGTCACTGGTATACAACAGAACTTGCTCTTTGGTCTTGTCATGTCTAATAATCACATTAATGCTCAGAGATAATAATACATGTATCTTCCTGGGTACATTGTGGATGTACATTAGATTTTTGCCAAAGACTAAAATTCTGTACCCTTAAATTTTCTGAGGGTATGACTCTGTACCCTCAAATTGTTGGGATAAAATTTTTTTAAAGGTTGTTATGAATTTTCAGCAATCACAAAAATTCCCCTGGTGGCAGGTGTTTGGCTTATGGTGGGAACACTGTTAACATAAATGTCAGTGGTCTAAAATCAAAAACTTTTCTGGTGTACCCCTCCACCCCCAAATTATTTTATGGCGGAAACCCTGTACATGTACAGCAGGGTATACTGTGCAAGTGATGTAACAGTACGTTTTGAAAACAATTTATAAATGTAAGCCCTACTAATATGTATTCACCTGAGATGTTCTCATGACACCAACTTGATCACTTTCAGACAACTGGTCAAGGTCACAGCCATACTCCTCAATCATCGAATGTCCATCTTTCAGTATGGAACTGCCCGACATCACCCATGTTCCTTCACGGAAACCTGTCGCACTGATTGGGAAATTCAAATTGTTGGGGTTGCATGTTGTCACACCAATCTCAATAGAACCACTCCATGAATTAACCTATATGTTGTTAAACAAGTATGAAAAAAACAACTTTTATTTTCTGCGAACTTATATCTATCTACCTGATATCAGACTACTGATACACACACACACATATATTTACATATAAGTAAAATAAATTATTGGCTATTACATGTAGATATTAATAATATATACAAGGTATTTGTGACAATTGGTGGAATAAACATTTCCTGTTAGAAGTATATTTTAGTATTAAATGTGACCTGCTCTGTTAAGTGTAGGTATTTGTCACAGAACATGATGTTCCACAAGAAGAACTATTATAACCATTAAGTCAATTTGTCAATACTTTTTTTCACACTAACATATTTTTCTTATTACATGTTCATTTAGTAGTTCATCTGCCAAAAGTTTTTTCTTTCATAATTCAAAAATGAACTTCCTAACTTACTGTATGATTACAATGCAAAAAGCTATAGTCACAAAAGAGCTTTTGATTAGACTAGTTGAATATATCTATAGACATTAATCATTATACGAAGACTGAATATATATATATATACATAAAATTTACATAGTATTACATAATTATATATAACAATGGATACAATTGAGCTTCAATCCCCAATCAATCAACTTATTTATTAGTGATATTGTGGCAGCCTAGATCAGTAGATGTTCCTTGAACAGCTTTCTGGTAAAAGTTTGCCTTCTCAGAATAGGTAATGTTATATATCTTTCAAGCTAATAATGGGATGGGGAACAGGTGATTTTGCATGCTGACTAGTAACCATTCTAAGGTACATCATTACAATTTACATGTACCAGCATACACTTAGTTATCATCATCATGCTATCAACTGTATGATCATGCTTCATGGTTGTCCAAAACGGACGGGATGCCAATCAATAATCAGTCCAATGTGGGCTATATACCCGCTATAGAGCAAAGCCCTGCAATTTTCTGGCTACAAATGTTTCAGTCCAAAACATTAAAGAAATATCTGGATATACAATAAAACTGCCAACTTACGCAGTAAATCTCACAATATCTACTGATTTTCACCTACAACCGCTGACACATTAAAAACAACATGGCAGTCAAAAAAATACATCACAAATATGAAACTTTCAGTTCATCCGCTATCTCTGTGGAGTCATTAAAAAATAAAATAAACCAGTCA
>JAULBS010081786.1:0-18994 GCA_032355785.1 Symmetromphalus regularis | reverse complement strand
CCACTGAGAAGGATCGATCCGACGACCGATCGGTTCACAGGCAGACACGCTACCGTATGAGCTAGATCCCGCTCCCCTCATTGTGAAGTATGCAATTGTTAAACATAAAGTAAAGTTTGTTTTATTTAACGACGCCTCTAGACCACATTGATTTTTATCTTATCATCGGCTTTTGGACGTCAAACATAAGGTCATTCTGAAATATGTATTTAAAAGTTCTGAAAGGGGGTCCAAATGTTGATTTCAGAAAAGGGAGAGTCCAAATGTGATGAGTGAATAGAAAGGGTACATTTTTTTTGTTAATTTTCATGTCCTTCCACTCGGTAAAAGGTAAAAAAAACAATATTCCAGAAAAGGGGGATAGTGGTCTGACCCCCTGGATCCGTTACTGGATCATAGCAAAATATGCCGTTCGCACCGTGAATAGTGCACACGTCTTGTATATACGTGTTTTATTCATGTATATGTCCAGTTTATATTATTTATGAACTGCCGTAGTCAGAGGGGAGAACGGAGGGACGCCAAAGGGGATATATGCCCCTAATCACTATTTATATATGCTTGTCTTACAGACCAATTAGTACTTTTGATGCTGTTATCTCCCAATATAAAATGCATACCTTGATTATAAAATTCTGGCTAAGCCAATGATGGCAAGTATAAGCATTAATCAAGTAAAACGTCGTATGCGTAATTAGCTGGAATGACATCAAAAGACAGGATGTTTCCTTCGTTAATCTCCTCTTCTTTGTTCCCAATAGTTTAGCAAACCGACAATGACAAATATGAAAGCATAATTTATGTCATACTTAAGGTTGCGGATGCAGCATTTCTGAAAGGGAGGTAAAAATGTGGATTTCTGAAAGGGGGGTTCCAAAAGTGATGTGAATAGAAATGGGGAGAAAATAGTTAATTTCCACGTTCTTCCACTCGGAAAAGGGAACAAAAATAAAATCTAGAAAAGGTGGGGGGTCGTGACCATCTGGACACCCCCTCCCCTGAATCCGCTAGTGAACTCTGTAACACATAACAATTTCTGTTCCTTAAAGAACGCAATAGTTTCATTCTTTGCGAGGCTCATGTTCAGCAAAACTATCTCTCGACTAATAGTCCGTAGCATTACCATACTAATATGAATCAGTCCTCAGTAGTTATCTCTCCGTCAGTCTATATATTCTTCATATTCTGATATTGTTAATAAAAATGTCCAACCTATATTGACTGTACCGCAAAAAAATAAATAATAATAATTTAAAAAAAACTTACTATTACTACTACTATAACTACTATTGCTACTGCAGCCGCTGCTACTACTACAATTGTTACTATTATTGCTACTTCTACTACTATCACTACTACTTCCACTACTACTACTTGTACTATTACCATTGCTACTACTACTACTGTAACCTCTACTACTACCATTGCTACTTCTTACTATTACTAGTTACTTGTACTAGTATTACTACTTCTGCTACGACTGTTATTACTATTGCAAATTATTATATTACTGTCACTTTTACAACAAAAACTACTACTACTACTGCTACTACTACTATTACTGCTGCTATATCTACTACTACTATTACAACTTCTAATTCCACTACTACTACTACTACTATTATTATTACTAGTACTACTGCTGCTACTTATTATATTACTGTCACTTTTACTACTACTACTACTACTACTACCATAACTACTACTAATACTACTACTAATAATAATAATAAAAGTAATAGTAGTAGCAGTAGTAGTAGTAGCAGAAGTAGTAGTAGTAGCAGTAGTAATAGTAGTAGCAGTAGTAGCAGTTTTCAAGTCCAGTTTCACCATTTATAAACGTATGAACTAAACATGACAAAGTTTTTATCATTCAACATGCAAATACTTTAAAGCCCAGTTTTTATAGATGCCAATCATCCATATTTCTCCAGACATTCTCTAGTTTATTACCTTTCTGATATGTCAGTTTTCAGATGTCTATTTAATATCAGATGTCTATTTAATATCAGATGTCTATTTAATATCAAATGCGCTCTTTAGGGATCACTTAAAGAATACGATGTATTATTGAAAACAATATGGCGCCAGACAGCACAATAAAAACAAGATGATCGAAACCTCAATACACAGTTGTAATATCTGGTTAGAAAGACACCATCATAATATAACATTATCTTAATATAACAGCAAAGGAACATGATTTTAAAGTCTATCATCAAAGACATGACTATCAAACGACTAATTTTACAGCAAGCCAGAGCATATTATTTGTGTATTGTTACTTATTATTATTATCATTATCATCATCATCATTTTTTAATGTTTTTTTTATTTTATTTTTTTTTCATATCCGGCGTTTCATATTTGAAGACTTGAAAGCTTTCTAAAGGTCTTCATGAAAATAATAATACAAATAACATTTAAAAACAATTTTTTTTTTAAAGTTTAACAGCAATCTGAATGTGTTAAAACGGCAATGTTTTTTCTACCTTTCGTAGCATATTGTTCTAATGGGAAATACAAACACAACATCAGTTTAATAAAATGTTTATGGCATCCCTATTGACGGATATTGCTGAATGTCAACAATTAATATTTAAATCTCAGTGCTATTTTTCCAACAAAGATTAAGCAATAGCATATTTCCTTATTATTTCTGAACAAACTCAGCCCATGTCTTGAGCAAAGCGAATATGAGACGCTATTAAATTGTGTACCGGCCTCTTGTGTACCAGTTGTAAAGCAATCGGTCTCATGGCTGGTAGGTACTGGGATCAAATCTCAGCCGAGGCATGGGATTTTAAATCTCCAACCCAGAGTGAGTGCTCCGGAAGTCTTAATGAGTAGGTGTAAACCACTTACACCGACCAGTGGTCCACAACTGGTTTATCAAACGCCGTGTTATGTGCTGTTCTGATTATGGGAAAGAGCACATAAAAGATATATTGCTTCTAATCTGTAAGCGTAGCCTATGTGGTGGTAGCGGGTTTCCTCTAAAGACCGTATGTCGCAAAATATCATATGTGAGCCGCTGAATAAACAATGTGCTGGGGCGTCGTTAAACAAACAATCCTTTCCATTACATTAAAGGCATACTTCCGCGGACCTTTGACATAATTAATTCACCAAACAAATAATTAATGTTAAATATAAACATTTGATTTGTCCATAGAAATACTTCATTCAACTATTTACATAACCACCACATCTCGCTTATTATCAATGTTTTTAAAATAATAATGAATTATGGTCATGGGTAAATAAATCGAGAAAAAATAACGGCTTTTTTTCGTTGAAAGTATGATGTATATTATTTTGTGTCACGTGATGGATATTCCCCAGCTAGCCGTTATTTTAAAACGTCTGAATATTTTTGTATCTGCAAAACATTTCGTATCAATGTATTTCGCTCCATTTGTTTTTGGCCCGAATATTATTAAAAAAATTATTTATTATTTTTTAAACTGTCACCATAATTACCCTGATATTTACACTATAAATAATTTCTTATAACAATAGTTATTATGCAGTTTCCATAACACATTATATTTGAAGTCTGTAATTATTATTTTTTAATTATATATACATGTATATATATATATATCTTGTGCACTAGCAAAGTTACATTCAACTACAACCACATGTCCAATTTTTTTTTTTTTTAGCTGTGATCAGTGGCAGATCCAGAAAATCCATTTAGGGGGTTCAGATTCTTTAACGTTAAATATATTTAAAAAAAGATAATTATAATTATTACAATAGTTTTTAAAAAATCTGAAAATGTGGTGGTCTGTCCCCTTGAGCTAACACATAGATCTGCCACTGATCATGGGCGTAAATCCCGGTGGGAGTGTGGGGTTGGACACACTCCGCCACTTTTTGAATAGGGGTGGACACCTATATAATTATCTCTCCTACCACCACTCTTTACTCCGAAAAAATTGAAATTAAAATACCTAAATAATAATCTTTACCAGTATTTCTCTATATTGTATCATGTAACACTTAACCATGTCGTCTTATCTCAATACCGAAGTATACATGTCTATAATTGCATATCTCCTGGGTAGAAGGATGTGGGACACATCCTCCGCACTTTTTGGTCAGGGATGTGTTCCATCAACCCACTTTTTTGACAGGGGGATGTTCCCTGTCCCCCACTTCCAGGAAGTGATTTTTGCCCTTGCCACTGATAATAATAATAATATACCCAACCTATTATTGAAATATCAACATTTGTATTACATATACCTAGATTTAAGTTTTTAAACTGTGATCAATTTTTTATCATTTTTGAAAAGGGGAAAATTTGATCATATGATTCTTTTAATTGTATATTACAAATGTACTTTAATAATTGCATACATGATGTACCAACTTGTTAATAGAAGACTATTTTAATAACACGCAACATTGGAGACAGAGTAAAACGTCAAAATATTACAAAGATTCTTTCTTCCATCTTGAATTGCATGCTCTGTCAATTCTGAATTAAGATGAATTCATTCGGAATGTAAGCCATTCTATCGGAACATTCCGATGGCAGAAATGGTTTTACAGAAAAAATACGATAACTTCCTATCATGAAATTTGAAAATTTTAAATGTGAAAAAATTGATCTACTCGACATGGAATTCTCTCTACCATGGTTCATTTAAAATGTCTTGTGTGATATGAAAGCGAGATCTAGTATCCCAAATGCATGTAAGTTTCATTCGTAATCAATATTTAGACAATCAGCCCCTTAAATTATGTGGGACTATGCCTTTAATGTTTGATGGTGAAATAATAACCAGCGGAAATTACTTATAAAAAAATGTGTAATTACTTTATTAAATTTTACACTCAGCGGAAATAATGGATTTTTTGAAGTGATCAGACAATTTTTTAGTTGAAAAAGGTAATAATTTAATTTACTCATTTAATACTAGTTCAAAGGCACAGTCTTCAATATATACCATTCTTGTCATTATTTGATTTATATGAGTCATTTGTATTGCTCTAGGGAATGATATATATATCTGATTTAAAAAAAAAAAAATTACGACATAATAGAAAATAACAGGACAAACGGTTATTGACCCATCATTGCATATTTTCTGGAAAACAATTTAAAATGTTTTATTTTAATGTAAGGGATAACTCACAATTAAAGATATTTTAACAGACATTTTTAATGGTTAATTAAAATTTGTATGCAAGCCGTGACTCCCTCTTTCCCTCTAATGATGACCTCTAATGGATAAGAGTGAAATAGGACAAAACTAAATAAAAAAATTTAAAATGCAAATGTTAGTTAGTTACCGTTATTATTCAAATCAAAACAATGTTTCAGTGTACACTTATTATCAGTACATAACTATTAACAATTAGTGAACAGTTATTTAATTTAAAACCATTAAGATTTCATGTATACTAATTATTCAAAACCATGTTATAGTGTAGCCATTATAGCAATTCAAAATTGTTTGATTTCAAAATTCAAAACCATGTTCTTTTGTGTGTGTGTGTGTGTTTGTTTGTGTGTGTGTGTGTGTGTGTGTGTGTGTGTGTGTGTGTGTGTGTGTGTGTGTGTGTGTGTGTGTGTGTGTGTGTGTGCGTTTGACTATGTGTGCGTGTGTGCATGCGTATGAATATGTAAATTTGGGCGCGTGATTGGATGGGCACGCGTGTTTGTTTGCGCGTGTTTGCTTGCGTGCGTATGTGTTGTGTGCGCGTGTTTGTGTGTGCGAACTATTCATTTCAAAATCTTGATGTGTTAGTGTATACATATTCAATTCAAAATCATGTTCTTGTGTCCATTTAAAAATACGTTTTAGTGTATACTTATTCAGTTCAGTATGTTGAAGTTTAGTGTATACATTTAAAGTCATGATGCTTATCCATTACTCCTAAAATTATTTAATTTAAAACATGTTTTTCAGTTATGTATTTAAAAATAATGAAATTTTAGTGTACATATATTTAATTCAAATCTGTAACGCATTAGTGTGTACTTGTTCAATTTAAAACCATGATGTCTTCATGTACGTATTTTCGTCTTCCTCTTAAAATCGCAATTAGTCTTTAATTAGAATCACCGGGAAAACATTAGTTTGAATGGATGTGTTTGTGTCCTGCTGGATAACGAGAATTATTCGTCAGTCCTTTCTGGATCCTAGAAGAGCTTCCAGATCTCTTGACATCATGCCAATTGTTGCAAATGACAATTTGTTAATTACGACAGACTCGACACAAGATGGGAACATCTGCCACAGAGTAGGAAAGATTAAGACGGGGTTGAAGCCGTTTCGAACATCCATCCAGCTTACAGTTGATTCCGTATCGCGGAATACCAATTTCCTAGGATTTCCCCAAAGCGACAAACTATGTGTCTACAGTCTCCGTAAGAAATGCATCACGTACTCATTATTATTTGTTAGAGATAGTTCAACCAACTAACAGTCTTTAGGATATTGTTTATGATTAAAATGAAGCCGGGTGCTAAACCCTATTTTACCATTAATATGAAAATACAACATATGATATGACACCTCCGTGGATAAAATATTTTATGAAGAACAGCAATATTTATTCTAATACCATATTTTAACATTAATATGAAAATACAACATATGATATGACACCTCCGTGGATACAATATTTATTCTAATACCATATTTTAACATTAATATGGTTTGTGATTTAACGTTCCTTGTAAATTAATCAAATACCGTTTTATGATTAAAATTATTCGAGCCCGAAACCGGCTGATTAAAACAATGAGCTAGTGTGTGTTTTCTTCAATACACGTACTGATTTAGATCAGGATATGTCCACGACATAAGCACGTTGAATATTATCCTGTTCCAAAAATGTGCTTGTCAGTATGTCACGTGGTTGCTCATTGTCTCCTATGCATGTACTGTAAAGGGTTGGGTGAACCTTTTGCACTCACAGTTGTGGCTACTATCACCTATATTAAGTCAAGTGTTTAATGACGTTGGTAAAGAACCTACAAGAACGAGAACTTGTTCAAATTGAGATGATATCTATTTTTAAATTCGTACAAGTATTGATAACATGTTATATCCGGCAGGACTTCAAAAGATAACAGTGTCTATGTACTGGTACGTGTTGAAACAATATACATTATACTTCTACAAGAAATTGGAACATAAATTTAGTTTCTCAGATTTAATATTTTTAATCAACCGATAGTTTCTACACTTTATTGCTTCTTAGGTCATTTACATGTAACACTAAGAAATAAAAGTGGACATCGCTTCGCATAAGATGCTAGAAATGCAATTTACTTAATTGTCATCAATTTAGGACTGGAAATAAGCGGTCGGTCGTGGACATTGTCAAGTAGAAATTCTTTATTTTGGAAGACGTGAAAGTAAATTTTTTAACTTTGTCGGTAATTTTCTCCGATAATCGTGTTTTAAAGTTTAATGAAAAAGAAAACAGAGTGCCATACACGTCTTCAAAACAGAGTGCCACCCTTGTCTTTCAATACACCTGCATTAAAATTTTATCTTTAAACATGTTCCTATTTTAGAGAATAACAAGGCTGAGTCCAAGATTTGGTTCCATCGACGATAAAGTGTCCAGGTTATTTAACCAGGATTTCAATACACCTGTCATTTTATCTTTCAACACGATTTCTATTTTTGAAGAAACAAATGAAAGTGCAAAGCCATGCGTGTTTGTTTCTTTAGATCCGCACACTTGTCATTTTATTTTTCAACAGCATTTCTGTTTGTGAGAAGAAAAGGAAAAGCCAGTGGCACATCCCAGACCATGTCCTTCTAACAAATTGAAGTGTCAGACTCGGCTACCACTATACGTGGTATTTTACCTTTCAACACGATTTTAACTTTTTTCATTTAAGATTAAAAAGAAGAGATAAACGTTCGAGGCCATGTTTAAGAATGGCTTCAATAACAAGTGTCCAATTCGTATTCGATGTACAACATGTCTTAGATGTTTTTTTCTTCTTCTTTTGATTTCAAGTAAATTTCTATTTTGAGAAGTTAAGCACACTGTCTGGTTGCTATAAAAAAGTGTTCAGTATATCTTATATTTTATATTTTAACAAGATTTCTATATTTGACGAAGAAAACGAATTTCAATGACATCTTCAACATGGAAATCACAAAAAGGATATATTGTTCGTCCCTGTTACAATTACTATGATACAATTGCCATTTTACACTATATGTTTCAACAAGATTTCTATTTTGGAAAAGAAAACAAATGGCAAGGCCATTTACAAGACAGTGATTCCAGTAATTGTAAATGGTTGGTTCAGGCAGCAAAACTTAACTACACCTACAATTTTATCTTTTAAAAACGTATTAAACGACTAAAGAAAGTATACCAGTGGTGCTTTCAGGATGAAATTGCTAGCTAGACTAGTTTTACGCTACGTATTAAAGCTAATGAGAACATTTGGTTATTGCAGTGAAATTGCTACGTAGCGATCGCGAAGTCTAGCCTGTCCTGAACGCAACAAAGCTAAATGTCGATTAAAAACAACTAAGCCATACACTGAAGAGAAAAAATCCATAGATTCTAATAATAAAATAAATTACAAACTGTGGTGTTTCAGTGAGATGAACGGATATATAGTATACGTTTGAGAACAAAAACGAAAGTTTAAGGGAATTTCTTCAATTAATGAGTATAATCAGGCATCTAATACACATGGTCATCGATATCAGTGCAATGTGGCCAAAGTCATATGAAGTGAACTGTCCTTGACGTCTCCAGCAGCGCCAACGTCTATGACAGGAGAAGGGTTACATGGCATCACCTGCGCCTGCCGTTAGTGACTAAACACACAAGCCTGGATAATAACTAAACTTCATTACCATACTCTGGCCCATATACCATAGTGGTTAAGCTGTCGCATTCACTGTTGGTAGGTACTGGGATCAAATCTCAATTAAGACATGATATTATTAATCGCAATACAAGCTCCAACCCATTGTGAGTGCTCCGTAAGGCTCAGTTGGCTGTAACTGGTTTAAAAAGGCTGTGGTATGTGTTGTGCAGACGCCTGTAAAGACCATGAGTGGCAAACAACATATATCTGACACCCAACAGCCACTGAAGGAAGAACGTGATGGTGTGTCATTAAATAAACGATCCTTTCCTTGATTACAATGCTTTCTCAATTATGTTATTGGTAATCATCAATACATCAGAAACTGGAGACATTTCTGACTTACTTATATTATATAAATGTCCAATCAATACATTAAGCAATATTTTATTGTCCGTAAACATCAAGTTTATAGGTATCACATTGAATATATCAATAGACATTATCCATATTGTATAATATGTAATATATCCTCGAGGTATCAATTTCGAAGGACAACAACCCATCTGACATTGTTCACAAATAAAGAAGAATTTCTTGTTATTAAAATAAAATAAAGTATATTATTTATTAAAAAAAATTCAAATTCAATAATCATAACTAATTTAAAAAAACATTTAAAACTTTTTTTGTATACTAAATATTTTGTTTATATTTTGAGGTTAGTGTAAGTATTAAAGTACATACTAGTGTGACCGTGGTAATGTGTGGATTGGCTGATACTTAAGTTATGATAACTGTAAATAATCTGGGGTGTGTAATACATGCCATAATATAAATAAAAATCAACAGTACCAAAATACAAACAAATAGATGGTTATAGAGAATATTTGAACAATAAAATGTTTTGTTTTAAAATTAAAATAGCAGCACTGCAACAGTATCATAAAAAGAATAAAGATGAAATGGAATACATCTTTGGTATTATTTATGTGACAGAAGCAGAAACACCAATTATATTTATAAATGGATTGTTGCAATCCAAACTCTTATCTACACCAGTGAAGTGCAATGCTATGGTATATTTTCTTGGGCTGGTATACGCTACTTGTACCGAAAGGTGTTCCACAACTGATTTTTAAAAGCGGTTTTATGTGCTAACTTGTCTGTGGGAAAGCGCGCATATAAAAGGTCCCTTGCAACTAATAGGAAAGAGTAGCATATGTTACGGAAGCGGGTTTACTCTGAAGACCATAAGTAGCAAAACACCATATGTTTGACACGCAATAGCTGCTAAATAAACAATGTGGTGGGGTGTCGTTAAATGCTTTTATTTCTTTTACATCAATAATCCATAGATGCCATACTACTGAATTTTCAGGATAGAATTTCCATGAGAAAGCATTTTGACGGATTCACAGTTACGTCATTCTCCCTTGCCTGATTCTCCAATACAGATTTTATAATTTCTAACGCAATATCTCCTGATTAAGGTTCAAGTTGCATTAACTCATTAGTAAGAAGTAATTGCAGATGTAGCTTAGAAATCCTTTCTTGACTCATGCATTGGCGTAGACAAGAACGAGTTCTTCTGGAAAACTGGTAAAAGTAATTTTAATTAGCAAGCAATTGTGATTGGCTATTTGCTCGAGTTCTTTACTGCATTAAGTTTTGCAACTTATCATCATTCTAACAAATTAAGATCCCAGTAGCTCATGTTTATGTTTGTGCTGAGGGGTCGGTAAATAATTAATCAATCTACATGTTTTATACATGCTTGCGATTGTGAGTGAGTGAGTGAGTGAGTGAGTGAGTGAGTGAGTGAGTGAGTGAGTGAGTGAGTGAGTGCGTGCGAGCGAGCGAGCGTGAGTGCGTGCGTGCGTTCGTCCGTCCGTGTGCACACACAAGTGTGTCTCTGAACTCCTGTTTTGTGGACGTCCGCACCGTAATTCTAACCAAATCGGAGAACGGACTTTACAGATAACTAGAGGCAACTACTGAATGCACTCATATTTTAATACATGTTTTGTTTTCCTTTAGAAAGCATAGTTATTTGATTTTATCCAATGAACTTGCTCTATGAATTAATTTGTAATACGATATTCTATAGTGTGAATGCGATACTGGTTACCTTTCCGTTGATCTTTAAGATATATGGCAGACTTATTATTATTGTTAAATCTATCGTTAGTCTTGGGCTAACTTTGAATTAAAAGGGGAAGGTCATCAAGATGAATTTCAAACGTATCTCTTAACTAATGTCTTTACAATTGCCTGAAAATGGAATTAATTGTTATTGCTTTTCAAACTTTCAGGTGACCATTAAAATAACCATAACAATGTCCACCAAACTCTATTTTTCCTCTAATATAATTTGGTCCTAACGAACTTCCTACAAAATAAAAAATCTTTAAAATATTTTAGACCCCATTTCCAAAATTGCTATAATCGCTCCTGCTAACTCTTTTTCATTGCCGAACATGACATCATGGCATTAATGTCTGTCACGTTATATGAAATCCAATAGCAGTTAATCAGCAAAGCTCTGCGAGTGTTGATCAAATTCAAGATTTTAAGACCAGTGTCACAGTTTTGTTCTATTAATTAATGTGTAGCATTGCCCTACCTCACCTAAGTAAAAGCTACTATTTACAATATTATAATTATACGACATCGTGCAAAGCCGTCGTCAAAGCTCTGCGAATTTTGATAAACTTCAATATTTAAGAACAGTGTCTGAATTATGTTCTACTAATTAGTTTGTAATATTACCCAACCTCACCTGAGTAAAAGGTAACAGTATATATGATTTGTAATTAGAAATCGTACAAAGCCGTCTAGAATAATATAGCACGCATTTCGCAGATAACTGTATAGCTATAGACACAACTGTAAGCCATAGCACAGAAATGTGTACATGAAGACACGACTGTGCAAGCCATAGCACAGAAATGTGTACATGAAGACAGGACTGTGCAAGCCATAGCACATAAATGTGTACATGAAGACACGACTGTGCAAGACATAGCACAGAAATGTGTACACGAAGACACGACTGTGCAAGACATAGCACAGAAATGTGTACACGAAGACACGACTGTGCAAGCCATAGCACAGAAATGTGTACCTGTAAATTTCAGCATTTCACTTTGGTTACTACTTAGTGATTTAAAATTTGGTTTTCAAATATTCCACTCCCTCATGGTTAGTTTAACAACATTATGTACAGCCAGTCTCGAAATACGCTCTACAAATTGTAGTACCACTCAACAAAACACCTAGTGTTGCAATTTCTTTAATATTCGCTAAACAAAATCTCTGAGGCAAGTTTGCTTCAACTAAAATACATTTTTGTTCAATACATTTTTTAAAATATTGTTTGATGTGAATAGAAAAGTGTGAAAAATATGTGGCTAAAGTTTATAAAGGAAATATTAATGTAAAATTATTATTCATTGTTTGATAACATATAGAGATTTTCTTTGTAAAGTGCTTATTGTTTAGCTGAAGATACTTTAAAAAAAAAAAATATTGATATGAACTGATTTTATTCGGATTTTATGTTATATCATTTTTAAATAAATATATAATAGATTTTCTTTATGCTAAGTTAAATTGCGAACACACTCTTACGAATATATACATTTTTAAATAAACATATAATAGCTTTTCTTTATGCTAAGTTAAATTGCGAACACACTCTTACGAATATATACATTTTTAAATGAAACATATAATAGCTTTTCTTTATTGCTAAGTTAAATTGCGAACACACTCTTACGAATATATACATTTTTAAATGAAACATATAATAGCTTTTCTTTATGCTAAGTTAAATTGCGAACACACTCTTACGAATATATACTGACAAACATTTAAAAAAAAAAAAATTCTCTATTGTTCTAACGCTCAGTAGCTGAGAAGAGTGACAAACCTATAAATACAGCACGCAACAGCCATGACTGGGTTCTTTTAATCTTTCTTCTTGATACCTTCGAAGAAGAATGTCTGTGTCAATTTAATAGTGCTGTCGATATGCTTAGTTTACCATAAACATGACATGAAATGGCAAATTACTTCCATGGGTTTCGTTTAACATACATAGCGTTATCGATCGCACCGACACATTTGTGAGCGGTTAATTCTCTCCAGGATTGCAATCTTCAGCATCATGTCGGGAGCGATGAATTTCAGACTCCTACTTACAAAACCTGTTATTAAAGCGTAAAAATCGCATTAGTAGTGCCAAATAACGATAGATTATTTCAAAGATGAACAGTTCGATTAAAACAGCTTATGTGTTTTATAAATTAATGATTTTGTAGGCAAACGTTTTTTATAAGTATTTATTTATTTTAAACTAAGTTCTATTTTTATATATTCAGTCATCATTGTTGCAATACATTATTCATTATATCTTTTTTTAAACTCTTTTATATTCTCTTTTTTACTCTATCTTGTGTATAGATACGACTATAACAGTTTTGTAGTTTTTATATGTTTTTAAAATTAAAACGAGTTATATTAATAAAGGTCTTTTCATAGCATGATCGCTAATCTTCATACAAAACTGAAATTTATATCTGAATAAAAAGATACTATTCGCCGACTAGGATCGGCGGTAAAATATGGACTGACCTTAACAGTGAAAGGTAGAAGGCTTTATTAGCTGAAGGCTTTCTAGATTGGAGTATTCCCTGGATTTCACTTCCAATGGATTGAAGGTTTCATATATTGAAATATTTTTAAATTGAAGGTCATGTACACTGAAAGTTTAATGAATTGGATCCTTACATGTTTAAAAGCCTTTTAGACTGAAGGCAATTCTAAACTGAAGGCCACGTGCACTGAAAGTTTAATGAATTGGATGCTTACATGCTTGATAGTTTCTAAGATTGAAGGATTTCTAAACTGAAGGTCACGTATGAATGAAAGCTTAATAGATTGAATGTTCATATGTTTGAAGGCTTCTGAAACAAGGTTGATTAAACTAAAACTTTTTTTTGTTCTGAAATCTTCGTAAATCAAATGTTTACTTCTGGAGATAATTTTTTTCTGTTTTAATTAAAGACTTTCACGGCTGAATATTACCACCATTGAGAATTTAATGGGGTGAATATTTATTGGTTGAATTCGTCTGAGATTTATGTTTCATACACTGAAGGTTTACTTGATTGATGTAAAGATTGAATTGTTCATACACTTAATGTTTACTTGACTGAAGTATAGACTGAATTTTTCATACACTGAAGGTTTACTTTATTGAAGTGTAAATTGAATGTTTCATACACTGAAGATTTATCTGATTGACGTACAAACTGAATATGTCATACACCGATGATTTAAGTCATTGGAGTATAGATGGAATGTTTCATACACTGAAGTTTTACTTGATCGAAGTATTACTGGTTTGAATACTTTTGGCATTTAAGATTCCATAACATTTAAAGGTTAATGGACTGGAGAATTCCTAGATGTGAAGACTTTCAAGATGTACTCACTAGATTTCAGTCTTCTTTGACAAGCTTCCAGTTTATTAGATGCTTCAACAACAAAACCTAATTTAACATGAACTATTCACCATCGTGAATTGCACTAATGACACACTATATATATAATAAAATATATAGTAAAAACCCTCATCTATTAATAAAACTAGTCGATGAGTCTTTAATTATGTATTAAGTCTTTGATAAACGACCGTGTCTTACGTATTTCATTAATGTTCAAATCTGTCTCCAGTGAACTTCCAAACCCAATTAAGATTCCTCTCAATTGCCCAACAGATCAACCTAGATTGTAATCGGTTCATCTCGAATGAGCTACGAGACTCTTCGTTGGTTGGAATTAAAGCCTAATAGTTTGGTTTCTTGTCTGTTGATATTATTAATCATTGTCGTAGGATGCGCGGGGCCAAAGAAGCTATTTCTGTAACATTTTTCGAAGAAGCCACGTAAAACTAATTTCAGTTTAATCAATGATGTTTCAAGTGCGACTCTTCCACGAGGCCAATTGAGACCATCTCTCCTTCTGAAGTGAATAAATGTTAAGAAAAAAGTATTTTAATCAATGCATTTGAGAGTGTGTGTCCTTAAACTGGTGTACTTCAAAATAGGCCAGTTGATTATGAAAGATATTCTAGTTGTTGTTGATGATGATGAAGATGATGGTGGTGGTGGAGTTGCTGCTGCTGCTGCTGCTGCTGTTCCTGTTGCTGCCGTTGTTGTTGTTTGTTGTTTGTATTTAGTTTGTTTTAATGTTGTTGTTTTGTTTCTGTTGTTTATACATCTCGTTACACCTCATTGATACATTAGTGATTATTTCAGTTATTGCAACAAAACGTTTATGGCGTTTTCACACGTTAATCATTGAGACAACATTAATTTATTGTACTACAGACATAGAACTATCCAAATGCATTGCATTAAAAAAACATTTTGAGCAAGAAATTGTAAGTCACTTAAACTATACTCTTCAAAAAATGTAGGCGAACTCTAATAAGAATTTACAATTGCCAAAATTGTAAGGTATATTGCCTTCGGGGATGGTTATATGATAATAGTGAATTAATTGGACAAACATTATAACTGGTAGTGGTAGTTCAGTATTACAGTAGGTTTTATGAACGTCAAAGATCATGAAGGATGATTGGGGTCAGAAGTGAAATTTAAAAGTTAACTTTTTTATCAGTAGTGGGTGATACCGCTACTATGTGACAGACATTCATTCAGTCGATGAGGCATACTGTGTATGAGTCTCTCAATGGCCATTTGAGGGTGTCTGTCCCACTACTATTGCAGCACTTGACCAAGTTCCTTGGTTGGCGGTCTTTGACGTTGACTCACATGTCTCCCTGTGTTTAAAGGGGGAATAGACCTGAACGTTTTTTTACTAGGATGTCTGTCGTCAAAACGTATGTTCGCTCTAATAATTGATATTAACATTAATATTACAGGTTCCCCTACTTTTTTGAAGAGCATATTAGAAATGTTTTTATCGATCAAAACTACGTTACAATGGCTGGATAGAAAAACACAATGGAATGGTCAACAAGGATGTACATCTCTAGACACGCGCTCAAACGGAACTGAATCACCAAGCCCCGTATGTACGCCATGCAGTGAGCCGATGAATTGATAACAGATATTTTAAAATAGTCACGCACTCAGTGGTTTTGTAATAAACGGAATAATCGTATAGGTGTGGATACTCTGTTTGATTTATCTATAGTCATATGACTCATATATTATTTAACCTAGATAAGTGAGATTGCACAATAATTATTTGTACAAACATTGCTATATTTATAAATTTTGAAGTCATCTTTGTTTTGAATGTGATTCGTTAGTGCCTGTTGGTTTATATTTATAGAAAGAATCTTCAAAATAACACTTGGAGTATTCCGTGCTTAAAGTGCTAACATAGCTGATGTTACTTCATTCGAGAGTTGTGATACAAATTAAAATATGTTGTTAGCTGGGTTTTTTCAATTATTATTAAGATGGCCACCATGTATTTATAATAATAATAAATTAAATATTTAGGCATCTAATATAAGTATATTCGTTATCATTTATCTTTGGAAATTCAAGATGGCCGCCATGTATTTATAATAGTAATAAATTAAATATCTAGGCTTTTAATCAAACTACATGTATATTCATTATCATTTAGCCTTGAAAATTCAAGATGGCTGACATGTATTTATAACAATAAATTAAATAGCTACGCTTTTAATCAAATTACATTCATGTTAATAGTGTTTATTCCAATGTTAATTGCTCATTAATCAATAAAATTTAAAATAGCCGCTGTGTGTTTCTAAGAAAATATGAAACGTAATATCTTGGTTTGTAATTAGGGAATATTTATTACGTTAATGATTATATCCGAGTAAACTTTATGTAAAGTACTTGGTATACATATTCTCATAATTTTCAGTTCCCTGACAGGGATCATAGGCATGGTTTCTAATAATACAAATGTAACCTAATTACAACAAGAGACATTACATATGACAACCATGTTGAATGTTCCAGAATAAGTAATTCAAAACTTTGCATCAATGTCCAACCTCACATAGGCATAGCCACTAATAATGCAAATCTAACCTAATTACAACCAGAGATATTACATTGATAAAACATATGGCAGCCATCTTGAATATTTCATGGTAAGTAATTCAAAGATTTGTACCAATATCCATCCTGATATCTTTCCTAGGAGTTCGTATAGTTCAATGTGCTAGTTCAGGTTTGGTCTTATTCATAATAGCAATTACGTTACAACAGTCAAAGGATTTTTTGTTTTGTTTTGTTTAACGACACCATCGGCTATTGGATGTCAAACAGTTTGTTATTTTTGCACGTAGTAAAGTGTGAGCCAGCCTCCAACGGGTTTTGAACCACTGTCATCAGTTTAACAGCTGGACCACTGAGGCTCACATAGTCATAGAAAGAAAAGTTTGTTTTATTTAACGACGCCTCTAGAGCATTGATTTTTATCTTATCATCAGCTGTGGGACGTCAATCACATGGTCATTTTGACACATTTATTTAAACCCGTTGGCGACATATGCTCTACTCTTTCCGATAAGCAACAAGGGGTCTTTTTATATGCACTGTCCCATAGACAAGACAGCACATGCCATGGCCTTTGATGAACCAGTTGTGGACTATTGGTTGGAACGGAAAATAGCACAAACTGCCAATGGGTCCACTGAGAATGCACACAGTCAAAGACATGCAACTTGAAACATTTCCTTGAATGATCATTTATTCACTACACTATAACGTCGTGTGCTATCACTATTTACGACAGTCAAAGAAAAGCATATAATTGATCACTAATGTCCTGACATGATGAGTTAATTTCCTAAATGTCAGGAAGCACGTACTTTGCGAGAAATGTTCTATTTGCAAGTTAACGATGTCTGGCGACGAATGTTGCTGCTAATACAAAGAACGGGTTTACAAATAGCATTAACCAATGATGTAGATGTTGATCTAAGTCAAGGATTATTTATTCACCGAAACTCCAGCAACTGTTTTTGAATTAGCGACTATCAGGTGTCAAATATATATCAGACGCATGGTCTAAAGAAGAAACCCGCTGCCATTTACTTCCAATATTTTATATTAGTAAAAATGTTATATGTAGGACAGGACAGCATGGAACAGGGAATAACGTAATGTATCCTTGGCATTATAAAAAAACTGAGGTAGCGTAAAATATATTTAAAGCATACACAATCACTTGAATGTTAAGCATGTGTGCTAACCATACCTTATAAATGAATTGGTTTCCATTTTCTATTACAAAACAAGTGCAACAAAGCAATATAGCAAAATAAAAATAAGACACGGGTTTATACACAGAATGCTGGCAATAAAAATGTTAATGTAACGAGATGAAATTCTCTACATTGTGTATGAATGCGTTATTGAAAACGGTGATACTAAAAATAAACATAAAAATGAAAAGATCAAGTTGATTTGTAAAGAATGACACAGATCTGATGACACACAACATAAAACTCATTAAACCTAACTAGTGCACATTCGAATATTAAATATACCTTTGAACGTATTACAATATTTATCTGAGTGACGTTTCTATTAAATTAAAAATACCAGTGCATTGGAAAATCACAGAAGGGGAACAACTCTATTTGCTAATAACAGACCGATAAATTACAGTTTTAACATTGCTTTATCTTAGTAATCACAGCAAGGATTATTCGATTTGATCAAATTTCGCGAAATGTTATTTGTAAAATTGTATGTTGAGTATATTATCATTTTACAGTGTAAATAGGTTATTTAACTACACCCCAGCACATGATTTATCCCGTGGCTATTAGATGTCAGATAAATGTCGTTTTGCGACTCCTCATCTTCAGAGGAAACCCACTACCGCACCATAGGCTACGTTTTTAGTATTAGCAGTAAGTGATCGTTTATATGCTTTTTCCTACACGTGTACAGTCCTGGTTGATTGGTTGTATTTGTTTTAGTATTAGCAGCAAGTGATCGTTTATATGTTTTTTCCTACACGTGTACAGTCCTGGTTGATTGGTTGTATTTGTTTTAGTATTAGCAGCAAGTGATCGTTTATATGCTTTTTCCTACACGTGTACAGTCCTGGTTGATTGGTTGTATTTGTTTTAGTATTAGCAGC
>JAULBS010081775.1:0-18999 GCA_032355785.1 Symmetromphalus regularis | reverse complement strand
CAGTTTGGGCTATTTTCCGTTCCAACCAGTGGTCCACAACTGGTTCATCAAAGGCCGTGGTATGTGCTGTCCTTTCTGTGGGACGGTGCATATAAAAGACCCATAAATAACGGATCCAGAGGTGATCCATGGGTCCGGACCCTCCCCCCCTTTCTCGTATTTTTTTAATATATATTTTCCGAGTGGAAGGGCGTGAAAATTAATCATTATTCTCCAGTCCTGTTCACCTATCACATTTGGACCCACCCTTTCACAAATCCTGCATCCGCGCCTGGTCATTGTTGGTTATCGGAAAGAGTAGACTATGTGGCGGCAGCGGGTTTCCTCTAAATAAATATGTTAGAATGACCATGTGAGTGACGTCCAAAAGCTGACGTTAAGATAAAAATCAATATGCTCTAGACGCGTCGTTAAATAAAACAAACTACTGGCATACAGTAAATAATTTGGAGCTTTGGGACTAATCAAACATCGTATAAATAAGTAACTATTATGGCGAATTGTAACCCACATAGAGACACTATTATCCACATAATAATCACTATAATCCATATTATAATCCTCATATAATCATACTTAATCCTTGTAGATACTTTGTTATTACTGTTTTCGCTGTTAATGAGCAGAATATTTTGTGAATAGTTTTAAAGTAATTGCTTTTGGCTTCTGATTTTACTCGTTATGTTTTTGTTATTTTGTTTTAGTTTTATTTGTTCAGTATATATATATATTTTTATTTCTACTGTATTTCAGCTAATGATAAAAACTTCACTGTGTTCGTACACCGAAAGACGCTGAAAACTATCTGCTGTTTTGTGTCAATCATTAAGCGAAAAAAGTGAATAACTAAGATGAAAAAACACTACGATACCGTGGTGTTGAGGATCGAGAAAGCTCTCCAAACTACGTCACGGAAAGAAATGTCTGGTATCTGATTTAGAAAACAAATGTCACCGCCTTCAGATATATGTACTTCCTCAATGTTGGCTCATTTCGTCTTTAAAATAGACAAACAATAGTGATTATTTTTAATTGAAGATAAAAGAAAAAAAGGAAAAATAACCAGTTCCATTAAAGACTTGGAATCATTAATGTAATGGAAATGAAAATCGTCTGTTTGTACAATCCGCTAGAGACAATAGTAATTATTTTTAATTAAAAAAAAAAGGGAAAAGACTCGGAATCATTAATGTAAGGAACGCAGATTGAAGTAGTCTTTTTCAGCACAATCTACTAATAATTATAACTATTTGTCGTAAGTGAAAATAATTACATATGGTAAATACATATTTAATTGTGTAATTCAACCAGATTACTTCAGTTATAACAAGTGATCATGTAGTAGTGTAAGTTAACAGTTAAGTGGAGATTTAAAAAACAATGACATCATTCCGTATACTGTTGAAAACAAGTTAGTGTTATATTCAAACACCTAAGACATACGAGGCTGTGTCAAAACAGTTTTGAGTCTGATCCAGTTCCCGAAAGGATAGCTAATTTTATGGCTGGTAATGTTCTTCAGTGTTTTGAAAAATAATATGCTTAATTTTGTTCATATTGAGCTTTCAGGTGTGTTGTTGTTGAATTTGTTCACTAGGTAACCCATACCACTCAGCAGAAATAGATAAAAAAAAGTTTCTGACTCTAGAGGGCAAGAAACTAGAGAGAATCCATGAATGTGCTGTCTATGATGACTCTACCCCGTGGTATTGCAACAGTCAGTAGATGGGTCAGGGAATCAGAAACTTGATCACAGCTCTCTACTCATTTTGACACCCCTCGTATATTCTATAATAAGATAGAGAAATATAACAAATAGCTGCATGACTATAAAATTCCGCCGATACTGTTCTATAACACTATCACGTTTATTAATTAATCTACTCGACCTATTCCAAAGTTGTTTTATCATTTTCTAATAAATCGGGAAAATTAGCTGATAGTAAAACAATTTATTACGCTATTAAAGACCCGGCAAGTAAATTGGATATCATAACTACGGGGTTCGAAACTTTCGTTTTCAATTATCTCGTTTGACACGAGCGGGTTATAGAAAACATATCAAGCAAACCTGATAACGCGTTCACGCCATTATTATAGCACGCCTCAACGCGTTGTTTAGTTGATTAAACATCATCAACCGAAAACGGTATTAGGTTTCTATGTTCTTTTAAACGACTGCGTTTAGACTGGAAATCATTATTTGTTTGTGTTTACGCATCAAATGGTGTAATAAATAAAGACATTTTAAAAAATCTAAACTTTAAAACCCTCATGATGTTATTTAACCTTTTTAAAGATTATTTTCACATGAATTGTCTTTCTTGGCTACCATGCTGGAGTAACAGTAAAGTCAAGTTTTATTTTATTTAACGACGCCTTTAGAGGACATTTAGTTTTATCTTATCATCGGCTATTTGACGTCAATCATGTGGTCATTGTGACATTTAGAGGAAACCCCATAGGCTACTCTTTCCGATAAACAGCAAGGGGTCTTTTATACCATCCCACAGACAGGATAGCACATACCACGGTCTTTGATCAACCAGTTGTGGATCACTGGTTGGAACTGAAAATAGCCCAAACTGCAAATGGGTCGAGAAGGATCGATCCAACGACCGACTGCTTCACAGGTGGACACGCTAGTGTTTGAGCTACACCCAGCTCCACCTTGCAGGAGAATACATTTAAAGAATCTCTATGGTATTCTCAAACGCCCCCGGTAGTTCAGTGGTTAAATATCGGACTCGTGGAATTTCTAATCTCAGTATCGGCTCCATCCCAGAGTGAGTGTTCCGCAAGGTTAAGTGGGTGGGTGTATACCACTTACACATACCAGTGGACTCCCTGCCCTATATGTCGATGTTTACTTTTGTGCCTGGAAATCGTTAAATAAATGAATAAATAAATACATAGACCAGTGGTCGACAACTGATTTATCAAAAGCCGTGGTGAGTGCTGTCCTGTATGTGTGGTAGTGCACATAAACGATACCTTGCTGCTTATCGGTAAGAGTAGCCGCATTAGTGTTGCGGCAGCGGGTTTCGTCTCTTCTACTAACACTAACCTCTGTCCTGGATAGACAGCACAGGAAGTTCAGTCGTGTTCCCAGGACAGCGTGAATGAATCCTAATTGGAAATAAGCAAGAAAATAAGTACTTTTTAACTGTTATTTGTATAACTCTGACGTAACAAAGGTTATAAAACTAATACTATTCTCAACTGCATTATTAGTACGAGATTAACTTGAAGTTAAAGAATATAGCGAAGAAGGTTCGTAGTATTTGCTTTAAGAAAAGAAACTTTTGTTTGTATCTGGTCCTTACGTCGGCTTCAAATGTAACAAGAAAACCTCAACCTCCACTCAGTTTGAGAGCCAGCGTTCTCTCTACCTACTGAGCTGATAGCGAACTTCCCACTAGCTAATGCCAGTAAGAAAAAAAAGTAAATTTGTTTTATTTAACGACGCTTCTAGAGCATATTGATTTTTATCTTATCATCGGCTATTGGACGTCAATCATATGGTCACTCTGACATATTTATTTAGAGAAAACTCGCTGCCGCCCCATAGGCTACTCTTTTCGATAAGCCGTAAGGGGTCTTTTATATGCACTGTCCCAGCACATACCCTAGCCTTTGCAGAACCAGTTGTTGACCACTGGTTGGTAAAATAGCCCAAATTGCAAATTGGTCTAATGAGAAGGATCGATCCGACGACCTACCTCTTCACAGGCGGACCCGCTACCGTTTAAGCTACATCCCGCTTCTGACATGACAAGTGTTGTAAAATTAATACTATTCTCAGCTGAATTATTAGTCCGAGATTAACTTGATGTTCAAAACATTAGAGAATATAGTGAAGAAGGTTCATAGTATTTGCTTTAAGAACATATCTGGTCCCTACGTCGGCTCCAAATATAACAAGACAATCTCAGCCTCCTTTCACTCTGAGAGACAAGCGTTCTCTCTAGATAATGTACCAACTGAGCTAATAGGGAACTTTCCACTAGCTACTGCCAGTAGGAGCACTTTATTCTAACACTACTAATTAAATAACCATTATTAAACTGCACGAAGAGGTATCGTCTGGCTGTACCATTTTTTCTGTTATTTCTTATTTCTACATAAGTAACAGTTCTTCGGAGGCTCTGCTTGGTTGCCTTTGGCAATCTTGAGCCGTACCATTATTTTTTACACTGTGCCGCCTCTGAATTGATGGTTTCGTTTTCTTCCTTGATACCAATTAGTTTTAACTACACTTTATCAGTCACTTAAGTTACTAAAGATTTTTAACTAAACGTGGTTGTATGTTTGTCTTTGCTTTATGATTTTAGATAACTTTCTAATGCTTCTGGTTCTTTAGTTTGTCACTTCATAGTCTGAAGGTCACTGTTGCTGGGAATAGAACTATTTCATTTGTTGGAGGTAATTAATAACACATACACACCGCGATTTAACAGCCGGTGTCCATAGCCATCAGTACGTTCATCAACAATAAACTGAAAACAGTTGTAATCATGGACATTGATGACTTGGACTTTGTTCTCAGGGGAGGAGCAGGGTGCTACTCTGTGGTATATGATTGAAGTACGCTAGATCATCGAATCGACCCATCTAATACCAAGTTCATAACTGATGTATCAAATGTTGTATGTCAAAGAAAAAAAGATTATTTATTTAACGCTCCCAGCATATCGTTTATTCAGTGGCTGTTGTGTATCAAACTCGAGTTATTTACGACATATGATCTTCATTATCGCCACATAAACTACTCTTTCCGATTAACAGCAAGGAATTTTTAGATGCGTTTTCCCACAGATTGGAGAGCATATACGTCGCAGACTTTGTTACATCAGTTGTGAATCACTGGTTGGAACGAGAAACAACGCAAATGGGTGTGCTGAAGGAGATCGATTCAGTGACCCATCCAGTGACCCATTGCGGACGCTTGAGTTACGTCCCCTTGTTTTAAATCGAATACTAGTTGTGTGCTGTACTGTCACAGCAAAGTATATATAAAAAGATTGTTTGCTGCTGAATAGCCGGAATGGCATATTTCGTCATGTGTTATCAATATTAAATTTTAACACCAAACTGAATACAATATGTTGTGGAGTATCGTTAAATAGCTAGCAATTTCCCGGAACTTTTTCGAAAACTTTCCGGATTTCGGCCACTTTATTTTGTTACCAAGCTTGAAAATATTTACATACAGAAGAAATTCTCAGTGTTTTTTTTTAATTAGTTGTCCACAACCCCCCACCCCCTACCGCCCCAGCCAATCCGCGATGCATGTAACTTAACCAGTTTAGTTAAGATATAACACATAATGTCAGCGATCATATATATATATATATATATATATACATATATACATACCTTTCATGAACTATTCTGGGTGAAATACAATTAGTGTGGAAACGAACTCTGGACCTCTGGTTAAAACAAGAACAGGAATCTAACTTTTGAAATACTTTCTGTACGACCTAATACTCCTGAACATAAATTTCAGCAGAATACATTGCCTGAGGTACTGAATATATTATTGTATTTACGTAGGGCGTGAAAGGTTAATATGCGGAAGAAGGAAATGCTAAAAGCCAGACATTATTGATTTCAGATGGGTAAATAAGTTTGAATATTTTAAGTTTGGAAGATCAGATATAATAGACTGTTAGGCGTCATTACTTGATAAGTAATAGATTGTTACGCATCATAAGAAACCAGAACTATTGGCATTTAAAAAGAAACTGAAAAGTTCACCTTTAGTCAGCTTTGGGTTAACAAATATTTTGTGGTATCTTTAGAAACACATTTAAGCATGTCTGGCTGTGAAACGGTTGGTCATCAGATCGATCTTTCTCAGTGGACCCATTTGCAGTTTGGGTTATTTTCCGTACCAACCAGTGGTTCACAACTGGTTCCTCAAAGGCGGTGGTATGTGCTATCCTGTCTGTGGGACAGTGCATATAAAAGACCACTTACTGCTTATCGAAAAGAGTAGCTTGTGTGGCGACAGCGGGTTTCCTCTAATACATATTCAGAATAACGATATGTTTCATGTGCTCTAGAGGCTTCGTTAAATAAAACAAAATTTACCTTTTCTTACATTTAAGGAGTTTATGATACGAAGTAATAATAATTTTTAAAATACACTTTGACCTTGCTAAAAGAAAAGAAAAGTTTGTTATATTTAAGTTAAAAATAATTGTGTAAATTGTGCAAACCCATGATCGCCATAAAATATTACTTGCAATTTTTATATCCACCCCAGGTATCAGCAAATACCAATGAAATGATAGGCTGTATGCTGTAGTATTTTCACAAATAATCCTGCTATATATATAATATATATATCCACCAATCACAGCTGCAGTTACATTTACTCAGTATACATTTGGCGGAGTACCTTGAACAATGGCACATTTCAAAATGGCGATGGCTTTAAACGGAAACTAAAAGATTAAATATATTTGTATTACAAAGGGTGTGGTTCTGTTCGTTTTTATTAGTTAATTATGGTAAGTTATTGGACATACGCAATTATGTATAGAAAATACATGAACATAAAAAAATAAAAGATATTTAATGAGAAACAAGTAGAAAAAATTGGATATTGCTTGTTAGATAACAAATGGGTATGCCTATGTTCTGTAATATGTCATGTTCCATTTAGAGTTTGGCGTCCTTTAAACCAGAATTTGATCTTATATTCCGCAATGTTCTTCACAACAAAAGAAAACAGCATAAAAGAGAAAGATAACAAAACTTCTTTTCTAGAGTAAATACGAAAACAACTGGCCAGCTTTTCTTACATGTTAAATGTATTATTGGTTTACGCGATATATCTCTCATGTCAGCAGAAGTGAATGAGAAATCTTTTTGGTCATGTCTAATCGGTGAATTAGCGGTATCGCAGCAAACAGGTAGGATAACAATGCATGCTTTGGGAGAATGCGTTTAATGCATATGTCGCGTAGACGAAATTGAAGTAAATTATTTTATGACGGTAAAAGGTGAAGGTTACAGACTGCATCAAGAGATCTCCCCTTTAATTTAATCTAAAAAAAAGTAATTTAATGTTTCTGCAATTCAAACATGATGGCGCGAAAAATCGTTTGTGTCAAAAATGACAAATTCTTAAGCTAATAATAAGATAAACTGAAACTCTCACCCCTGCCACTCTACTGGTTAAATGCATGTTCGTAATATATCATATATCACACCCAAGTATTTTACAAACGTGATACACTGCTGTTTGATGTAAAACTGTTTGTGATTGGTGTATTCATTGTTTAAATGGACAGCTGTGTGTAGCTTATGCTTGATGGGTCATCAGAGTCCGGTTGTTCGAAACCCTGGTTAACTTAACCATTAGTTGACGTTAACTGAGTTAAATTCCTTAACCCTGGGTTAACTAACGAATTATTTAAAAACTGTTGCTCAAACACAATTTTAACCCATAGTTAGGAAGCCCAGGGTTAGCTTTCCCTAACTCATGGTTAACTCATGATTAACCAATTAGTGAGGAGTAAAAACATATCTCAGAGTCTAATCTACTCAACACAATAATTGAAGGATCGTCGATTTTGTTATATGAAGTCAAGTTGTAGACGGGCTGTTTGAAAGTAACAGTGACAACGAACAGATTATTAATAACATTGCTTTAAGGGAACTGTTAGATTCGTTAACAATTCTGAAATGGGCATGTAACCATGGAATCAAAATTCAACAGACCAGAAGGAATCATAAATTGATCAAATCTGCTATATAAGAAAATCTCAAAATGTAGAAACGAAACACGACTTGTCTTCATAAGCGCCTGCACATAAAAAAACATCAATTTTTAACAGTAGTTACATACGCCACGTTTGATCTCTCCACTCTTATGTATATGAAACCAAGCGTCGAGTTTGTGTTTTATTTTATTACTTGTTAACACAAGGTTGTATAGGTGACCCTTCAATTGTTGTGCTGAGTGTACCAGTATAACACATCAAGCCTGTAGCCAGGATTTTTGAAGAGGGGTTATATTTGATATTACAAGGGCACTTGCGAGCGTAGCATTTTTGACAGTTATAGGCCTTATTTAATTGATTCTATAAGCCAAAACAAATATTTAAAAAAACAGGCAATTAGTGGATATTTTTTAATAACAATAGAGAAAAACCTAGTTTGAAAGGGCACTTCAGAAAAAGGAGGTTCGTTCGAACCCTACGAACCCTCCTGGTTACGGGCTTGCACATTTGTTGCAATGTCTATCTCAAGTCTTCCATTTAATGCAAATGTAATTAATGTACATTGGGCTTAACAGTGTTGCAGTGATTACGCAATCAGAGTTGGAGCTGGTAGGTAATGGGATCAAATCTCAGTTGAGAGATGGATTTTTTAATCTCAGTATCAGCTCTAAGCAAGAGTGAGTGTTCCGCAAAACTCAGTCGGAATGTGTTCACCACTTAGACTGACTAGTGGTTCAAAACTTGTTTATCAGAATAGGACAGATCTTTATTTCTCTCAAAGCCATCATTCGGTGAACATAAGAGGAATACAAAAATATTACAGAAATAATGGAAATGAAGATGATAAAACATCAAAGGCTATGGTATATGCTATTCTGTCTGTGGGGTGATGCATATAATGCATACAAAAGATCCATTGCTTCCTATCAATAAGATTAGCGGCGGTGGGTTTCGTCTCTCCTACTAACACTAATTTCTGTCCTGGAAAGAGAGCACGGGAAGCCTTGTTGTTTTCCCAGTTCAGCATGGTTGAACCTTAATTGTATATAAGCATGAAAATAAGTTCAATCAACCAATCTGAAGCGATCCTTGCATTTAATATAACAGTATTAGTGGTTCGTTATCGTTCGATACAATTATTTTCTCCAAACATTTTCTGAAAAACAAAACCAACAGGAGTATAGATTTTTGGACGTAACTGACACATCCAGATATATTTAATTATTTTCTTGAGGATAGCATGACAGGAATATCGCAACCAATTTAAATTTTACTCCACATTTTTTTTTACAGCAGTGGATTTTTTACCATCATGATGGAAGAACAAATAATTTTTTTTTCAAAAAAATGGAGAGACAATTTTCCAGTACTTAAGATCCTGATAAATTAACTTTTTATCAGAATAATATTGTTGAGCTAATAGGAAAGATGGGGTTCCCAGCGTGCACTGTAATACACATGAAGAAACCGGAAATTAGTTTTACGTTTCTGCGCTTTATGTGAAAGTGGCTAAAAAGTGAACGTTTTTTTTCTTCGTTGTATGATTGTATAGCTAATCAATTCCCACAGGCAGCTATAGTATTCATTCCAAATACACTTCGCATGTCCTAACCACTTAAACAAAACAATTTTTTTTTATCAATGTAATGTTTGTTTTATTTAACGACGCCTCTAGAGCACATTGATTTTTAATTTTTATCAGCGGCTATTGGACGTCAATCATATGGTCATTCTGACATATTTCTTTAGAGGAAACCCGCTGCCGCCTCACAGGCTATTCTTTCTGATAAGCAGCAATGGATCTTTTATATGCACTTCCAACAGACAGGACATATCACGGTCTTTGATGAACCAGTTCTGGACCACTGGTTGGATCAGTATTTTTTATGTCGAAAAAGTAAATATGTTAATTCCAACAGTACATAACCCTGGCCATCTGCTCACGCCATATGTAGTTGCGTACATGTCATATTCCGTCAAGGTTCTGTCTAAATGCTGTTTGGGGAATCTCTAGTATGCTGTCTCTGCTACGACAAAATACTGAGTACATGGTTAATTTGTGCCAACACGAAGGTATGTCTGAACAACCATCTCACTTTGGAAGGCCGGCATGTGATTGAGTTTCCTATAACTAACAAGTCTGGTGATTAGCGATTCCTGGTATTGCTGGTTAGCATGCAAGAGTAAATAGAATGATCCTAGAGTAAACAGTAAATGTTATCTAACTGTTATTGTGGCAACTAAAATAAGGAAATATTATTTATTTATTATTGTGGCAACTAAAATAAGGAAATATTTTCTTTTTATCTGTTATTGTAGCAACTAAAATGAGAAAATAATTTTATTTGTTTATTTTATGTATAATATTAAATATTATCCAACTGTTATTGTGGCAATTAAAATAATGAAATATTTTCTATTTATTTGTTATTGTGGCAGTTAAAATAAGGAAATATTTTGTATTTTATTTTATATTTTATTTATAATATTAAACATGGCACCTAATCCAGAAATCAGTCAAAATCAGATTCATTCTATTGACCCAAATTAGTTTATATCAAGTAAACAATTGGTTAAATTTTTAATTTGTACTCCAGAACAGTTGACTAGATCTTCAGTAGCGCTCTTTTCGACATCATGGTGACCAAGTTGTCTGCGTCCACTAATTAGTGTGTCTCAAAATTATTCAAGTAAGTTTTTGTCATACTCCAAGGCGATGGAGGAACTTGGTAAATGTTTAACGATGATCCGAATCATCAGGTACAGTACAATTATGATTAGTGGCAAGAACTAGAGTACAGACATCTTTAGAATCATCAGGTACAGTACAGTTACGATTAGTGGAAAGAACTAGAGTACAGACATCTTTAGAATCATCAGGTGCAGTACAGTTACGATTAGAGGCAAGAACTAGAGTACAGACATCTTCAGAATCATCAGGTACAGTACAATTACGATTAGAGGCAAGAACAAGAGTACAGACATCTTCATAATCATCAGGTACAGTACAGTTACGATTAGTGTCAACAATTAGAGTACAGACATCTTTAGAATCATCAGGTACAGTACAATTACGATTAGTGTCAAGAACTAGAGTACAGACATCTTTAGAATCATCAGGTACAGTACAATTACGATTAGTGGCAAGAACTAGAGTACAGACATATTTAGAATGATTCTGTCCTTTTGAGACAGATATATTATTATTACGATCGTCGAAATAAACAGGTTCGATACAATTACGGTCAGTGGCATAAACACGAGTGCAGTGTTCTCAAATATTCTCTTATATTTTTGAGACGGGTATATAAATTATTATTCTCCCCCCCCCCCCTTCCCCCTCTCCATCGTACGGTTTGCACATATGAGAAAATATCGATAACTTTGAATGGCCTTTCAAAGGCAAAGAAATCTTTATTTTCTGGAAAACTAGATTATCCACCATGTTTTCAACAAGACACGTTGCTGCCTATCTTTCTTTTTCTCGCTTTTTGAATTTAACGTGTTTGCCTGTTCAAAATGTAACACAAAGTTTCTTATTAACTCGTTTGCGAAAAGAGCTACATAGAAGACAAAGGCAACTGTATCTAGACAATCAGTCCTTATGGTGTAATGATTAGGCTTTCGGATTTGCGGCTGATAGGTACTGGGATCAAATCCTAATGGAGGCATGGCATTTGTAGTATGAGTACCGGCTCCAGCCTAGAGTGAGTGCTCCGCAAGGCTGAATAAGCAGGTGTACACCACTTACAACGACCCGTCGTCAACAACTGGTTTATCAAAGGCCGTGGCTTGTGTTGTCCTGTCTGTGAGATAGTGCAATAAAAGATCCCATGCTGCTTATCGGTAAAAGTAGCCGCATCAGTGTAGCGGCGGCAGGTTTCGTCTATGGAAACATTAAAATTTAGAGTTGTGTGTCCAGACAGCGTGTTTGAACTTTAAATGGATATAAGCATGAAAGGAAGTACAACCAACCTGTATTTACAGCTGACAGCATAATTCTATGGAATCTATTCGTAGATGCATTTCCCTGCTTGAAAGTATAACTATGGATATACAGCTGACAGCACAATTCTATGTAATCTATTCATAGAGGCATGTCCCTGCTTGCAAGTATAACTATGGATATACAGCTGACAGCATAATTCTATGTGATCTATTCGTAGAGGCATTTCCCTGCTTGCAAGTATAACTATGGATATACAGCTGACAGCATAATTCTATGGAATCTTTTCGTAGAGGAATTTCCATGCTTGCAAGTATAACTATGGATATACAGCTGACAGCATAATTCTAAGGAATCTTTTCGTAGAGGCATTTCCATTCTTGCAAGTTTAACTATGGATATACAGCTGATAGCATAATTCTAAGGAATCTTTTCGTAGAGTCATTTCCATGCTTGCAAGTATAACTACTGATATACAGCTGACAGCATAATTCTATGGAATCTACTCGTAGAGGAATTTCCATGCTTGCAAGTTTAACTATGGATATACAGCTGACAGCATAATTCTAAGGAATCTTTTCGTAGAGGCATTTCCATGTTTGCAAGTTTAACTATGGATATACCACATTGACCTAGACACAGCACATCCTGCGAGAACTGGACAAAACCAAGTTACAAACGGTATTTAGTGTTCTTTTACTCAAAACTAATTGTAAAACAGTGTTTCGTAAGGACTGGAAAGTGCTCCATCATATCTTCATCTACTAGTATTCAAAGAAAGCCTGGAATCCAGGAATTTGGCGTAACCTGTATGTCTCTTTGGAACATCTTGCTACGGTTGGTTTTAGTTACTGCTTTCCGTCCATCTATAAGCTTTAATCACCGAAACATTAAATATGTTTCTATATCATATCTAAGGTCTGTATTATGTATTTTGATACATAAATGAACACTTCAAGTGAAGTGCAGAGCAAAAAAAAGGAAAGCTGTGCCATTACGTAATCATTTCCAGTTATTAACAAGGGTTTTATATGCACTATCCCAATGAGTACAGTATATATCACCACTTGTGATGTATTAGTAGTGGATCTGTAGCTGGAACTGGAAATAGCCCAAAGCGTCTACTATGGGAATCGATGTAATATTGCATCTAACATCATTTGATTTATATCCCGATTGTGGAACGAAAAAAATGGATTAAACTGTGATGGATTACCTTTATCCTAAGGATCAAGTTAGAATACATTCTGACTCTTGTAAACTAGATTGACACTTGTAATTGGATGGCTAGACATCGTTTAAAATCATGGCAGGGCAATCACTTATTACCTTTAGCAACATCATCTAATTTCACATTTCTACAAATAGTATTTCAGAAGTATCGACTTAAATGGAACGTAAACCTCAAAGCTTTCTTTTTCATGTCCACATATGCATTAAAAGCCCTATAGGAACGTCTTTGGGAGTGGGGCGGGGGGGGCACAAAATCTATATCAAATTTTGGTTTCAATGGCAAACATTAATTTGTGACAAAAGGCTTTTAAGTTGTGCATATGTTGCTAACCCCTACCAAAACCCACCCTCCTTCTTGCCGTTTCCTACGGCCATGATTAAAGTAGGTCGTATTATCACGAAATTCTATACACCTGCCTATGCTACTGTCTAAAAATAATTTGAAAATTAATATTTATCTTATCGTTTTCCTTCCTGTAATCGGGTTTTTTTTAATACTCGGTTTCGCTTCACCAATAATTATAGCAACCTATTAATATTCATATCACTCTGCTATAGCCAGTTTGTTGAACGACCTAGGTGGAAGTTTGTAATATTATGCATGTGTAATAGTACACCACGCATCCATTAGCCTACTGTATGTTGATGCTTGGAATCATGTCAGAAACATAATTACTCATCAATCGGGACCACGTTTCACTAAGGGACGTCAGCTAGTAATCTTGTAAGCCTTGATATCATGAATATAACTGATGCATACAACTGCCAAATAACCAAGTGATGACAGCTGAATGATTGTTCTAAGCTCAGAGCTATAAACTCATTTGTTTTTAAAATAACCTTGTTCTTGGCCAACTCATCGTGATTTCCACCATCGAACTATAGTTCTTGTGGGATTGTTTTAGTTAGTTAGTTAGTTAGTTAGTTAGTTAGTTAGTTAGTTAGTTAGTTAGTTAGTTAGTTAGTAACTTAGTTAGTTAGTTAGTTAGTTAGTTAGTTTTTGGGGTGGTTGTAGTTGTTGGCTTTTCTTGTTTTTGTTTTGTTTGTTTGTTTTTTGGGTGTGTGTTTTTTTAATTGTGTCATAATTATTAAAGATCAACATAAGATACTGAATCAGACATCATTTTAATTCGTGACTTGGCACATTGCTTTAAAGGCTCTGAACCTAGTTTATGAGGACTGCCACTGGTGGGATACAATGTTCAACGTAATTTCATTCAATTTACTCTTTATTGGCAGTTAAACATTATTTTCAATTTATTCGTTAGAATATCCATTTTTGCACACCAAAATAATTTTTATCCGTCCGTCCGTAATTTTATTTTGACGGCCCCACCTCATTATTGGTTCGTGAACGCTCCGTCTCTCCCGAGTCTTAAGGGAAGGGCGGGTAGCCCAATGTGGTGGTAATTTTTATACAAAAATTAGCATATAATATTATATACACACGTTTTCTGTTGTTTACTACCTTTTTTCTTTATCATGGTATTCTTCGCTTTGAGACTCCCGAGAGCTTTGACCTTCACATTTCTAAAGTTGAGATTATGTGATTAATTGATAGAATAACTAGCATGTAAATTAGCCATCAGATAACCTATACCATGTAATGTGCATTCCAGATTTATCTCGTCTTCTGGCATGCTCCCTCAGCCATAAGTGACGGACCTCAACATGAATTGGTTGATTTAATTACGTGACTGCCATCTGTATGTGCTAGAGGTCAGGTCTCATATTAAGATAAATTATAAACAGAAGGATCCCCGCTGATCCATGAAACACGTTCTTAAAGACACTGAACCTAATCTGAGGGACTTTTTTCTCGTCGTTGAGTACAATGTATTTAAAGTTAATATAAACACGATGATGATCAGAAACTCATTAGACATGCTAAAATGGATATTTTAAGTAAGAATATTTATAAGAAATATGTAAATTTGAGTGAGGCAGATGAGACAACTACCAATTCTAGGAAAAACGTTTAAAGTACCACAGTGTGACCCCTAATAGCCGATGTTTACTTTTGTGCTGGGGGTTGTTAAATAGATAAATTAAATTAATCATGTCTTGGTAAGGTCTAATATATATATTTGAATTCATATATAGATATGAATTACAAGACCGTTCACATACACTATCGGGAATAGCAAAACATCACCATGTTGAAGACCAGACGATTTATAACCAGTTTAAGTACACGCACCACTGGCTGGTACAGTTAATTTGTAAATCAAACTGACAGTGAATCATGGGTGCAGACGCTTACGATTTTGTCTTTATGTTTATATGTCTCTATACAAATATATCGAAGTACACAGGGGGTCTATAATGGCGTCAGACCTGGGAGGATGGGGGGGACACATTCCTCCCACAAACATTTTGGATAGGGAGGATGCTCCGTCCCCTCCTTACTTCCAGGAAGTGAATTTCGCCTTTGGTTGTTTGTATTTATTTTCGTGCTTATATCTAATTAAGGTTCAAGCACGCTGTCCTGGACACAGCTCAGCATACCTGTGTTGTTTGTCCAGGACAGAAGTTAGTGTTAGTAGAGGAGAAGAAACCAGCTATCGCCACATTAATGCGGCTATTCTTTTATATGCAATATCCCACAGACAGGATAGCACATACCACGGCCTTTGATAAACATGTTGTGGACCACTGGTCGGTGTATGTGGCATGCACCTACCTACAGAGCCTTGCGGAGCACTAACTCTGGGTTGAGGCCGGTACTGAGATAACAAAATCCATGCCTCGACTGAGATTCGATCAAAGTACCTACGGGTCACGAGTCCGATTGTTTAACCGCTGCGTCACTGGGCCGGTACGTGCGATAATAGACACATGAGTGATATTTATAAACCCGTCATTCCTATTTACAGTATCTGTTCTTGTGAATGAAATATGGGAATCGAGATAAACAGAGTACAAACAAATAGCTAAATACTTCTGCCACTGGAGTAATGAGGCGGGAAACTGTTTCCTCTATTGTCACGCATATCTTAATTGTAGACGTCACGTAGCTAACAACCCAAGTAATTCTTTGAACTTAATTTGAGTCTACTATTTATTCAACTTGCGCAGAATCCGAACGATGTTTATAGAAAAATGTGTTGCTGTTGGAAGACGACGCAAGCCTTTGTTGATATAAGTAGTGCTTCTTTATTTTTCTTCCTTTTTCTTCACCGCATCGACAGCTTTGCGATTAACAGGATTGCATTGAACCACGTGCATCAACAGTTACACCCTCGCACGTGGACACGTCTACAGGCAGGATATGTATTTCGTTTCGTTCTCTTAAACTTCACTCATTAATGATTTTTTTTTTTTTAAAGTAAAGTTTATTTTATTTAACGACGCCTCCAGAACATATTGATTTTTACCTTATCATCGGCTATTGGACGTCAATCATATGGTCATTCTGACATATTTTAGAGAAAATCCTTTGACGCGACATAGACTACTCTTTACTATAAACAACAAGAGGTCTTTTGTATGCACTTTCCCATAGAAAGGACATATCATACCACGGCTTTTGATGAACATGTTATGGATCACTGATTCCAAGGAAAACACCCAAACAGCAAATGGGTCCACTGAGAAGGGTCGATCCGACGACCGACTGGTTCACAGATGGACACTCGACCGCTTGAGCTACATCCTGCTCCTTTAAACTCAATCAGAACACAATTTATTTTTTCTAAATTTCATGTTTTTTTTATTTCTCATTTTCTCAAAGCTGAGACCCACAGTAGTCCAGTGATAGGACATCGGACTCTCAAGCTGAAGACAGTGGCTCAAAACCCGTTGGAGATTGACTCACACATGACTGCGTGTCAAAATTGCTAAAATGTTTGAGATCCTACAGCAGATGATTAACAAATCAATGTGCCCCAGTGGTGTTTTAAAAATATATTCAAGGCCGTACATGTACAATTAACGTTTTGACTGGAACCTTCCAATAATCAATTTTCCCTTTGTATGGGAAACACTGGCGTCTGGGCAACTTTTTAGATACTTGAGGGCATGTTTGCTCTCCGCGGAAGTTACAGACTCCGTGTAATTTTGGCATTAAGTTAGCAACAACACAAAGCCCTGCAATAAATGATATTTAAAAAACAAATTTAATGGTCAGTTTTGCTGAGCAGCATTTCTTCAGCTCTGTCATTTGACGGCAATATATGACAAGTTCTGAGATACATTTTAGGGCCTGTTTATTCCATGTCGATTTTAACAAATGCCTTGTCATTAACGGATATAAATAGTTCATTTCAACGTTTAGCATTCAATCACTGTAACATAAAGCTGTCGAGTTAGATTTGAGCACATCGCACTATATCAAATAATACTGACTAAAATTATGTTTGATACAATACCTTATTTTGATCTTTATATATTTTTCTGTCTGTGAAATCAACATATGACAGCTAAATAGCGATAATGATGGATGTCACCAGTGAAATATGTCCCAGGGAGGGATGCGGAAATCTTGGAAGGATGGGTCTAAACATATTTTTTTAGATTTGTAATACAGGGCGTTGAGGTCCAAATGTGGATTTCTGAATGGATGGGTCCAAATGTGATGAGTGAATAGGATTGGGGCAAAAAGGCTAATTTTCACGTCCTTTCACTCTGAAAATTGTAAAACATAATATGAGAAAAGGGAATCCGGACCCCTTGGATCCGCTATTGCTAAGTTTCGAACGTAGTTACGTCCGAATTGTATATAGGAAAAATCAAAAACTGATTGCCAAAGGCCATTCTGGTCTGCCTAAATGTCCACTGTTCGCATCATCTCTATTTTTAGAGTGAATACTATCAGGAAGTAGAAATACCCATGGACTTTGCCTTTAACATCTGTGCAGATGATGTAGTCGTTACGCTATCAGTCACGGCTGCTAGGTATTGGGATCAAATATCAGTGGAGGCACGGGATTTATTTTATTTCAGTATAGGCTTCATCTCATAGTGAGTGCTCCGCAGTCCTCAATGCCATTTGCACCGACAAGTTGTCTATAAAAGGGTCATCAAAGACCGTGGTATGTGCTGTCTGTAGGGAAAGCGCATATAAAAGATCCCTTGCTGCTAACCAGAAAGAGAATCTCATGTGGCGGTAGCAGGTTTCCTCTGAAGACTGGTAAAACATATATTTCACACCTAATAGCCGCTAATGTGCTGGGGGGGGTGTGTGTTAAAGATCCGTTTTATGTTTGCTTTTAAGAGCTTGACTGGCGTTAATGTCTAATATATCTATTTCATATATGACGGCATCCTCACAATGTCAGGGGTCACTCCAGTCACTTCCAGTCACTTCCAGTCACTCCAGTCACTTGCAGTCACTCCAGTCACTCCAGTCACTCCAGTCACTTCCAGTCACTCCAGTCACTTCCAGTCCGTTTGGAGTGACCCCTGACATTGTGAGGCTGATATGACGGTGAAATCCTCTGATGTTCTTTAATACAAGATTGATAATTCACGTAAAATAGTACCGGATCTAGGGGTTTCATGGGTCCGGACCCCCACCCCTTTTTTAAGAGTGGAAGGATGTGAAAATTAAACATTACTTATCGCATTTCGACCCTTTCCCTTTCAGAAATCCTGCACACGCGCCTGAACAATGAAGACTGTCCTAGTGGCACCTTTCTGAAGATTGGAAATGATGAACGTTTGGCTGATAACGCTCGTACATAATCCCTAAGGACCTTATAAAAGGTTCATTATCCTGTTATTTTCGTGACTGATTGTAAACACGTTTACTAAAACATGGTTTCCTATGGGTCTCTCTACATGGGAATCCTAACAAAAATTAATAAATACAAAAACGCGTTTCTAAAAAATGTTTTAGTTTTATAGCATCATACTTTAAATAAAAGTTTAAAATAAAATATGGATATGTAGATAACTTAAGTAATAATAAATTAAAACACTCACACACATAAACATACGCATTGACACATGCACTCGAGAAATTCACATTTATAAAGTCCACTATCAGACTTTTTCTAATACCCTAAAGTAAAGTAAAGTTTGTTTTATTTAACGACGCCTCTAGAGCACATTGATTTTTATCTTATCATCGGCTATTGG